>JAMXBD010002988.1:0-147981 GCA_024138025.1 Combretum micranthum
ACCCTAAATGTGACAGTTCACCATACTCGATATTAAAGCTTAGGAATGACTACCTTAGTCATACAAAAGCTTCGATACCGATTGTAAGGCGTACTTTCACAATCATAGAGAACCATACTTTGAAATAAGTAGTTTAATGAGATATAAATAATAACAAGCAAGAATGGAAATCATAACATAATAACTTAGTTCAAAAATAATAGGAGTCTTACATAGTCAAAGGGGGCATACCCCCATAAAAAGTATACACTTAAGCTTCATAGTCTAATTTCTTAAAACAAATACATAGGAGTTTTTCTTGGAAGTCTAAGCCTACTTCTAGGCCATGACTTCTTTCAAAAGCTCATGGAGTCAAAGATTGGTACTTATGAAAAATATCATCGGGGCTTCAACCATAAAAAAGGGAACTGCAAAAGATATCTAAGGAGGTGTAAGCTTACTTGCTTAATGAGAAATATTCCTATAACAATGTACTCACACAACGAAGTTTAAACAAATTAATTATATAAACATATGTAACGCAATAGACACGTGAGCAAACAATATATATGATTAATCGGAAATCATACATTGAATGGATTTACGCCCTCCATTTGGGGTTAGGTGTTCTGGGCCTATACGACCATAGTTTGCAAATAATAAATTTGTGTAGTTCTTTTAGGCTACTACTTGCCTTTAAAATGTAGTTTATACAGGCATCTACGTGCTAAAATATTAATGTAGATTTTCAGGCTCCTGCATACCTCACTACTATACTCTTGTCTTACCAAGAGTATAGTAATGAATGCAATGTGATTCGTTTCGTGATATGCATGAATTCATTTAACTAGATTCTTTTAGCATAACATTAAATATCTTAGAGGCGATCATAAAATTGAAAGACACTTCAATATAGTACTATAACAACAATTTGATTATCAATAATTTAAGCCTCGATATACTTATATAATTTCAACCAATACGATAAGGCCCATGCACTTTCTGATTTTTATCTTTTTTTTTATTCTAGTACCACTAGACTATAAGCAAAAGCATAAGTACAGAATTAAGGAAATAAACTTACTCGGCCATAATGCGGGTAATCCACTAATCGTAGTAGCTGTTGGGATAGGTGACTTCTCATTCCTCGTTACCTAAGCAAAAGAAATACTCGTAATGAATATTTCATGAGAATTCTACTTAAACTTTCTAATTCTATTTCATCATTTTCGTGAAAATTCGGATTATGTGAAATTTCAACTTAAAACAGTTATAACTTGCTCATTTTAAATCGGAATTTCGCATATTAATAGTTGTTTTCTACCTATTCGAAAAGTATATCTATTTATAAAATTATTTTTAACATTTAAAGCCATTTGAGTTCTAACCAGTGAGCATACAAATGGAGGAAGGAAGAATTTAACTAACCCAGAGAGCAAGCACACACACACAAATCGTATGAGAAACTTTTTTGGCTTAGTAGCCAAAGCAACCATTGTTGTGTGGGTGACATCCGGGTTGAGCTTGGCTGGATTCAAACCAAAGCAAAGGGAGGGCTTAGTGCCTTTCAAGTTTCTAGACATGCTTCTTTAATCAATTAGTATTGAAAGAGAATCACAAATCCAATGTCCTTCAGGAAAAGTTCTTTCAGTAGATGATGGACAAGCTCGATGTACTGTTCAAGAGAGAGTTGAGGTTCCATTCGAGTCAGCTGTTGCAACCCCAAATGTGAATTCAGTTGTGGTTAATCTAGTTCTCCTACTCCTAATTTCTTTTATATCTTTTGTCTTACATAACACGTCATTTTTCCATGGAGCAAGTTCTTCAGTTCTGCATATGCATTTGTTGTGGTTCCAGCATGAAAGCTTCAAGTGTGGATGGAGATTGATCTTGCTAATTGGAAAAAAAGTAGCAGGATGAAAGATTAAACTGTGTGGGATTAGTTTTGTCCATATCAGTCCAATGTAGTAATATTGCGGTTTGCACACTACTGCAATTTCATTGTATGTGTATTAGATATCCGCCTTTGAATTTTGTGTACCTAGTAGAATGTTTCCTGCTCTACTAAAAATTTGTTGTTAGTTGAAAGAACCGTACAGTGGAAGGACTTTTTTTCAAATAGATTTCATTTTGAAATGGGTTAATGACAAAAATAGTATCTGAATTTTTACAAAAATAATAATTAGATATTAGAAGTTTAGTTTTAAATAATTTGACACCTAAAAAAATTTTGTGTTGATTTTTTTCATGCTTAAAATTTGGTTTTGACAATTTTAGTACCTAAATAAAGTTTTTGTTGACTTTTTTTTATACCTAAAATAAGTAAAATGAGATATAAAAAAAGTCAATGAAAAGTTTATTCAGGAATCAAAAAGTGTCAAATTTAAACTTTAGGTATGAAAAAGTCAACAAAAACTTTGTTCAGATACCAAATTGTTTAAAATCAAACATCAAGTACCTAATTATTCTTTTTGTGAAAATTCATGTATCATTTTTGCCATCATCTCTTTTGAAATTAATAACTAATATAGGACATAATAAACTTAATTATAAAAATAGAACACCAAACTCACATCTAAGATATGCTTTTTTCGTTTTAAACGTGTTGTCAATGTCTTCAATGCAAGCAACTATTGGGACTTGCAGCTCCAAAATACAAGTTATTACAAATTTTTTTATGCACCTATAAGATATGAGTTTGATTGGTTATCTTAATAATTAATTTATTATAAATTCTATTTTAGTTTTTTTTTTTTTTTTCCAGAAGGTCTAGTTTGACCCAACACCATTTTCCCTCTATGGCGACATTCTTATCTATTAAGACAGAACGTCTTTGCCTTTCCCTAAAACTAGGTGACAATCAAGAAGATTACGTGACCTGTTTGTTCGGTCTTCTCAAAGATTGACGTAAATGTTCAGGATATCATCAATCTAATGATCACGCCGTACTTATGTGTAGATTTTGGTTTGATAATATAGTTCATGATAAATTTAAATAATTTTATTTGAAGGATATATAAATATTAATAATATATGATTATAATAGACTATGTGACTTTTGGATTATTTTCAGTGAAATTATATATTATCTAAGAAGCGTTAAATATTTCAAAGTATGGAAGTGATTTTTCACTTGATTAAAGAGTTGTGTTGTTTTTTTACTGAATTTTGTAAAAGTTGCAATTATTTGAAATGTGCATAAAAGAATGTCTCTTTAGTTTTAAAAGTTATAAAATTATATAAAGTAAATTATATGGACACTCCTTGAAAAGTTGAAATTATATGAATCCCATATTTTCAAAAAGTTAATAATTATCCCTAGCAACTGCGGGGTCCAAATATATTATTAAATGATAGTTTATTTATCTCTTAAAATAAATATGTCTGAAAAAATAAATTAAAAAAATGTCATGTCATATTTATTTGTTGACTTGGCAATGTAATTTTTTTTTCTTTTTTAACAAATAACTAAACATGTCTCTCCTAATAAAAATACAATTGTAAACCAAAATCACCAAACCTTATTTTCAATCTTTCTAAACGACAGGTATATTTTCAATTTCTTTTCATTTTTTTAATTTTTTATGAAACAATGCTACAACTTTTTATCCACAAATTCTAATTTCATAGATGGAGATGAAGACAAAGGGGCATGCATTTGTCAATCTAACTAGTTTTATTAAGAGATAAGTGTTCAACTTTAAACATTAAAATCTAATTTCTTCTTAATCAGTAGTGTCTATCATATAATTAGAAATTGCTTTATGATATTTAATTGTGGATTTATACTATGATAAGGTCAGATATTGGATTTTACTATGATATTTATAATGACTCATTATCTTATTAATTAAGTCATTTCTATCTTTTCTTTCATATAGGAGAAAAAAAGTGTAGTCTTTCTTATTTCAATTTTTTTTTCATTTTTTCTTGTCTTGTCAAATAAGTATTTATCCTTGCTATCATAAAATATATACACGAGGTAGCTTCATCAGCATACCCAACATTGCTATCAGTAACGTTATACTGCAGACCTCCCTGAAGAGCTCTTGCATAGTGAGCTCTTACCTGTTATACAAGACACATGTAATAAAAAATAGATGTCATTATGCTGCACTTCAAAGAACAAAAATCAAGGAAGGCAGTAAAGAAATTTCCAGAGCTAGAGCTCCTTATCACAGAGCATGTGCTCCAGGAATACAATGAATTTAGTGAAGGTGTCTAGATTATTCTCTCTCTCTAACTTCCTCTTTGTTGTAACTGCCTGTCTTGCCAGGTGTTCTAACCAATTCTATCCCACATTAGCTCTACCACTCCTTCAACACAACCACACTCCCTACTCCTTCCCATGAACACATCTAGTATCTATAATTAATAGGGTGTCTAACATTGTCTTCAAGGGAATATCAACGAATTGAGGAAAAGCCAGTAGTCTGCCCCTTGCATCCTCGGGCAAACCATCGGTCTACTGAACCAAGACCTGTGGGACATCCATGCTATGCACTTTACACGCCCTCCGCTCCAGAATTTTGTGCGGATCCACAAGATAAGCAGAGTTTCATACTCATATCTGATGGTATAGAAACAACCTCCCAAGAAATCCCTACGGCCTTCTTCAATTACATATCAAAGAACTGGATGTAATGTGAATTCGCTTGGCATGTTTATTAGGAAATTGGCATCAACAAGAAGTGCTACAGCCATGGAGCTGCATAGGAAGCTGACTATTAAGAAAAATGATGCAGAGACATATCTTAAGACAACCAGTTTGCTTGATTTGGAACCAAAAATTGGACCAGCAATAAGTGGCTTGCATTGAAAGCGTTGTCAGTTAGAGCTGCCAATGCCAAAACTATCGGAATGGTAATTGTTGCAGTGAGTATGGCCACCATGAAGGTGTTTCTTAAACTTTGTACTGCCAGCATGCCCATCTTGTCATCTCCCTGCCAAAACAGCATTTTAGCCTGTTTGGTGTCTTTGAAACGTGGACCTCATGTAAACCCTCCTAAATGTTCTGCCAGACTAATGGAGGTTTTTTTATTTTGGCCATTAATGGAGGTTGATGTATTACGCTGCGATGTCTGAAAGAAACAAGGATAGACATTATTCTTTAACACATTCCTGTTACCATTTACAAGTGGAGTAAAGAAAATTTCCAGAAAATAAGACAATGAAATGCATCATACAAGAAGGCTAAAGGCACGAGATGTTTCATTTATGTGAATTCCCGTTGAGAGGAGCATACCTCCAGCATTGGCAAAGATAAGGAAGGGTATGAATTGACATCTTCAGCTACAGATCGAATTGGACCTGCTACTTCAGTCGAACGAGACGAATGGTGGGAAAGCAAAGATCGGCTACGTTGAATATCACAGTGAGGCTGAGTCCTTACTTCCCAAAAGTCCTTGCATTTTGGGTGGACCAAGGCAATGGCCATCTCTGATGCACCATCATGCCTAGTAAAGTTTGTGAATGTTCCCTGAATTATGGAAGTTGGACTAGATTCGTCAACCTTGGGTGGATAAGATGAGACATGTTGATCAAATGGCTTGCGGTATAAAGAGAGAAGACATTTCTCCAAATTCGCAACTTCAAGTTCTAAGGATGCAATTTCCTCGATCAGATCCTTGACATGCTAAATCCAGCAGCAGAGAGTAACAAGTGGTTAGCTATCTAAAATGTAATTGGTTTACTCATGAAAAGCAATTTAGTTTGGACTGTTGAAAGAGGCTGAGGTACCTTAGGGAGTATCTCTACAGAAGTTGCATCAAGAACATTACTTTCATGACTCAACGCCATCTCTAGTGCATGTCGCACTGTAATTTGGTCCTGAAGTTGTTCTTGGAGCTGCAGAATCTATACAGGAGAGTCATCAACAACAGTGATAAATTAGAATATATTTCTTTTTCACTGAACCAAACCTGACTGACATCAATTTTCATAAACCGCCAATGTAGAAAAGAGTTCAGATTCTTAAATACCTCTTTCTTTAACGTTTTTGCAGCTTCGGTTTTAGTAGATTGCATCTTACTAGCTTCAATGCAACTCTTTGGTGTCTTGACTTCCGTCTATAAACCAAATAAAAAAGGCAAATATCCACTTTTAATGAACATCATTTTGAAACAGGAATCATGAAAGCAGCAAAAGCCAAAGATGAATACACCACAAAAGCTCAAGAGTAGCCCTATTTCACTTTTGGCATGTTCTAAAAATGTTACATCCATGAATTTCAATGTTTCATATGCATGGTACTGCAAGAAAAGGAAAAAAAGAGAACATTTACTGAACCAGCATTAGTTGCACCAAATCCTAAACCACATGTCGACAAGAGCCATAAAACAGTTCAAGGCGTTCATATGTCCAACCAATAAAATTGTATAAATATATCTATTAGGATCAAAGATGTAAAATAATTTGGGTTGTGATACATGTCCATCAATTTTATAAAAAAAAATTTAACAAAATATAAATTATAAACAATTAATTGTCAAGTCCATATTACCGATACAAGATGGCAAGTCATAAATTCGATTTTTAAATATATAAAAATCGTATTTATTACCTATAATTTTTGCATTTTTATATTTTTTAAATTAGAGGTTTTAAATGCAATTTCCAAAAGCAAATGCCAAATCCCATTTATCAATTACAATTTATTTATAAGTGAAAAACACAAATTGTAGCTAATAAATGTGGTTTATAAAAGCAAATATGCCATTTTAAAAAGTCCTATATCTCTAGATTGTATTTTAATCTGCTAACATGCAAATATAGAACAACATTTTATATAATTATTTTTATTTGATTGATGTTTGTATAAATTTTTTTTGTAACAAATCAATAGATAAACATCTCAAATAATTTGTTTAAATATGAAAATTTTGATTGAATTTTCATAAAAACATAAATAATTAAGATGGGGATGTGATTGGCTTGAGAAAAAGTCAGCAGATCAATCAATCAATTATTCACTTCGACTTCGACTACCAGAGCATCTTGTTGGACATCGGACATTTGTTTGTTTTCCTTTTATTTATCCTTCAAAGATATCATGAAAATTTCGGTATAGAATGTGGGGAGCGGTCTATACGTGCAAGAAAGCGAAGTGAAAAAGGGTCGTTATTTTTTTTACTAGCCACGTTGTCTTAAAAAGTAACACCACCCTTCAAAGCTTTTTTTGCATGCATTAATAAAAAAAGGAACAATCGAGTTATATATTAAACTTGAGCTATGATCAAGAATCTCACCAACCTTGACATAATCGTATGATAAATCTCGATCTGTTGATTGAGTAAATTTTAGAACCTTAGTATAAAGATCACGGATACCAAGAACGAAAAACTTTGGTATAGTGAAGAATGCCATAACTATTTCAATTGCAAAGATTGCAACTTTTTGGGAGAACCTCTCAAAATAAGGTTTTCAAGTACAAAAATATGAGTTATGATTACAAAAAGACAAGTCTAATGGCCTATTTATATTATTACATAAGGAATTCAAAAAGAGAAATAATAAATACGATAATAAATATGAATAAATCGTGTAATATAAGTTGACTGGTAATAAAAGCTAGCGGCATATAATTAATGTTGGCAGTTTCTAAATTCAAAAGATGAAACCGTCGGCAATAAATGCCGATTTTAACACTGGCAACATAATGTCCAAGGCCAGCCGCTTATAGTTCAAAGATGGCAGCACGCGTTGCTGTTCGTCGTCTGCATCATAATTAGTCTTCCCAATATATAAAAAAGAGTCAATTTAAAGACTAAAGACCCAAAAAAAATAATAAAAAAGGAAACTAAGTATCTATCCAAAATAATTGATTATTTATAACAATTTGAACCAGAAAAAGGAAACTAAATAAAGACCTGAATAATATCATAATAATGGCAATAAAAAAAGTTCATTAATAGCTTATTTCTATTGTAAATCCATATTCAAAACAAATTCAAATTTAATGATATGATTGACAAAATCAAGTAAATTTCATTGGCTTAAATTTTACTTAAATCTTTATGTTACTAGTTATTAACGCGCTCTGTTCATACGTCGTCATGTCCTTTGATTACAAAAATATTGAGTTTTAGAGGATAGGAAGACACACGACAACTATTCTTGTCAATATATATATACACACACGCATAAGACATTAAAAGGCAGAAAGCGACAAGGAAACATTGGGCAACCTCATTTCTTAAGAATATGGGACTACTTTTTCTTTCTCAATTTCTTTTAAAGCCTGTAAAGTATATTCTAGTCACATATTACTAATATTACACAAAAATGAGATATATTTGTGTATAAATAAATGTATATCCTTAATAATTCTTTATGAAAATAGGTTAAATACTATAATATTCATAGGCTCGATTTTCATTTTGAATTTAAAAATTTATTTTAAATAAAAATTTTATTTTTTTTATTTTCTTATATAATTGAAAAAGAAAAAACATCACGGATTGGCTCAAGTCTAAAATCACCATGGAGCTACCATGTTCTTGTAACTAAAATCGGCTTGTGTAATTAACATACTTTTAAAGATTTATGAATAGCTAAAATTGAACCCAAGCATCTACAAATTAGCACACCAACTCTATAACTCTACATCCCAAACAAGACACAGCACAAGTTGACAACTTTACGATGAAAGTTCCAAAATGTAGAGGGAAAAAGGATGAGCCGTTGAGAAATTGACCTATAAAGAAGAAAGCTGAGACTCGAGTTGTAATATACAAATAAATATTTTTTATTAAAGGGCAAAGATGTTATTTGATATAAAATAAGAGATTTTATGGTCAACTCTAATGTTTAATTAATTATTTTGTCAGTTATCAGGTACGTGAGTGGAGATGAAGAGAAAAACCAGAGACAAATGGGCAGGAATTGAAGGGTTTTGAGTTCTCTTTATATCTTTACCAATTCCTCTTCTCCAAAATCATTCCTAAACTCAGTTTTCTCTCAAAAATCTCTCTATTGGTGATCATTTCATCAAGGGAAATAGAGAAACAAGTTTTAGGGGAGTTATCCTCTTGTTTCTTTAGAGATTTTAAGGTATTAATTTCTCTATAAAGCTTTCTTTTGGATTTCTAAGGATTTCTTAGAGCTTTGGTATTCTACAATCAAGGAAGCAGAAAAGGAATTAATGAAATAGGTAAGTGATTCATTTCTTCTCTTTTCGAGATTCAAAAAATAAAATCTTTTACAGATTTCTTAATGGGTTTTGAAGGAAATCAAATTTGAGAGAAAAGTTGGTAAAAAACCTAATTAACTTTAGAGATTTCGTTTTGCTTCAAGAGGAAGAAAATCCAAAATTGTAGGTAAGTTGAATCTTTTTTTTCTTTTGATGATTTAAAAGAACAATCTTTTTTATTTTTCTTTATCTTTTGATGGAAGTTTTTTTTTTTTTTTTTGTGGGGGGAAAAATCTAAAGAAATCCTTAGATCTGGAATTGGAAAATTGTGAATTCTATCAAAAGAGAAAGGTGTGTAGTTTAGGATTTGTAATTCTTTTTAGTTTAGAGTTTAAGATGATAATGGAACTAGGGTTATATTATGAAATCATGTTATGATTGAGAAATTAGTTATGAACAGGTGTTTTGTGGAGTTAGGGTTTTCTGTTCCTAAAACTGATTAAAGGTATGACTTAACTTGTTTGTTGTTAGGATTAGACATGATAAATTGACATGATATTATTTGACTATAATGAGCAATTGTTTTTGCTGCTTGTGCCTGGCTATGGTTAGTAAAGACCAGGCAGGACTATGAAACTAGCACGACGCATTGATCTATGTGTGAGATTGTCCCAAGTTGACTCATGCATAGAAAGGATTTCGTAGTCTAAGAGTGATCCGAAAACGTACCTAGGGTGTATGGGTTCTCAATACCAATATATATATATATATATATATTACCTTTTTCTATATGTTTATTTTTACGAGGCATGGGTTACTCAGGTTTTGGAACTAGATGCATATGGTTTGAGTTATGTTCCTTAATTCAAGATAATAAACTGTGTTTGTTGCATTAGTTATTAGGTCATATGTGAATTTATGAATGATGCTTATTCATGCGTATTTGCTTGTAGTTTGGCGTACTAGGTCATTGTGTTCATTCTTTTATCTTTTTTAGGAACAGGTGAAGATCCGATAGTCTTTGATCTATCTGGATATAAAATATTTGTAGATGATGGGTAGAACGTTAGTGGACTTGATTATCTTGATGACTCCTATATATGCTTTGGATTAAAGATAGCTTTTGGAAGACTATACCAAGTCTTATATTTTTCTTTATGGATTTTGGAAATTTTTATAAGTTTTTATTTTGATGTTTTAACTTTAAGATATGTTGGCTTTAGGTTATCCAGTGAGATTATATTTAATTTTTGTTATCAAATGTTTATAGATATATGAGATATTGTTGATATATCTGTATTTATGGATTAGTAGATTCATAGCTTTAGCATGTCCATCCCTAGTAAGGACACGTGGCGGGTTGTAATGTCTTCAAGTTAGGGCATTATACGAGTCCTTCAAGGGCATCACAGATATTCAACAACAGCTTTGTTTCATCACCATCTTCTTCCTCCTTTGATTATTTCAGTTCTCCTTGATTTCCTCTTTCCTTAGGCTGCTTCTAGGATGATACTGAGTTTTGGATACAGTTACTGATTTTTAGCCTAAGCTCTATTGCTCTGGCCAACACTAACCCTATTCCTTTTTCATCCATTACTTACCAGAATTGGCTATGTTTTTGTAGTGCTTCCCCCACCCTTCCCTTTACAGGGTTTATGAGAAAAAATATTATATGTATGCTTTTATGGTTGTGTTGTGTTACAACTTCCAAGGGTTTAAGAGATGAGAGTTGGGTTTTTCAAGGGCCCTAAATTTCATTTTAATTTGAATATAATATTATAAATTCACCCATATTAAATGTTAATAATAAAAAAAAGTACATGCATTTTTATATGCTAAGTAATAGATTATTATTATTTTTTTAAGCTGAGTAGTGGCGGCAAAATGTTTTCACACGAGCGAAAGAGGCTGTAGTAATTAATCACAAAGGTAAAATTATTTTTTTATTTTCAAGTCGACTGTTAAGAAGTTGCATTAAATTTTTAAATCATACATATAGTGTGTCATATCTTACAAGGTATGAAAAAGGAATTTAATTGATAAAAATTCGTATTAGTTGTGCTCGTTTATTTTATATTTAATTCATATTGAAATGCAAAAATCTATCAAATCAAATAAAAAATAGAAAGAATTTATTTATGTTGTAAAAATTATCAAAACCAAATTTGCGCCTTGTCTCATAAGCTTTTCAACTTCCAAGAAAACCTTCTTAGGAAGAATGAAAATAGAAGCCCAATACACTTGAATAGAAAATATCACAGATTTTAAGAGCTGTAGTCTGCTCGCATAAGATAGGACTTTGGACATCCAAGCATGTAGTCGTGAAGTGATCTTAAGAGTTAGCAAATCACAACCTCCTCTCCTTAGTTTGGAAGACACAAGTGGCACACCAAGGTATTGGATTGGAAGTTGACCCTACTGAAAACCTAAGGCAGCAAGTGTTGCCTCCTTAGTAGGAAGATCAACATTAGCAAAAGATCATAACTTTTGCTCCATTGGCACAAAGCCGAGATAAATCTTGGGATTCTTTAAAGCTTGTTGAATGGTCAGCATAGAGTGGATATCACCTTTACAAAGATAATAAGATCATCAGCAAAGCATAAATGAGTAATCCTATCATCCTTGCAATGCCAATGATATGAGCAAGCTGGATTAAAAGCCATATTATGGAGAATACAAGATAGAACTCCCATGGCAAGGATAAATAAGTATGGACAAATAAGATCACCCTGACGGATACCATTGGCTAAGGAAAAAACCCACTATCTTCATTCAGATTGACCAAAAATCTTGGTGTAAATATACATCGAACCAAGAGTTTCCTGAAATGAGATGGAAAATCCATACAAACTAGCACTTTCTCAAGAAATCTCCAGTTTAAAGTATCATAAGCATAAAAAATATCAACTTTGATGGTACACTAGGCGGATCACGAACAAGCTCTTGAGCCAAGAAGATGTTATCTGTCATTTTTCGGCCATGGACAAAAGCAAATTTCTCTTTTCCGATAAGAGAACCGAAGACACCCTTAAGGTAGGAGGCAAGAAGCTTAGAGGTGGCTTTATAAATCACACTACAACAGGAGATGGGCCTAAAATCCAATAACTTAGAGGATTGATAACTGAACTCCCAACATCAAGGAATCTTTACTGTAGGTTACATCAGTATCTCAATACGAAAGAGTAGAAAGTAAGTGATTTCAAGACTATTGATCAAGTCACTCTCAATAATGAGTTGATGTCACTGAATTACTAGGGGTAAATACTTACTTGGGGATTTTCTTCCTTTGAAAAAAAAAAGAAAAAGAGAAAAGAAATGATTGAAAGACTATGATTTTGGTTACATCTCTATAGGTAATAGACCAAGCACCCTAAATTGCAGTGCACATATACAAAATCCTTAAATTTATTAAGCTATATCCCCTTTTTTAGATGTATTGTTTCAAGGAAGCCTAATATCAATACTGATTTCATAGATGAGATCAACAAGAGAGGAAAATTTTTCAAGGAAGTTCTTGCATTTCCCTCTTAGATAGGAATACAGTACGTAGGAGTGATTTCTAGATTAATGAATGAGTCACTTTCTATGACAAACACTATGAGAATACTCTTTTTCAGTGATGCTTAGTCATAATTGGCGCCATTACCATGGTAAACCATATTACACATGATTGGTGGCTGCAAATCACTGGCTTCAATAGGAAAGAAATCGAGGATATCATCCAATTTAACTTGATGGTATTTAGGCTTGAAACACTTGGTATCCCTAAGGTTAGCCATAAGAATATTTATGAGATAAAATAATATTGCTTTTCAAGCACTAAAGACTGTTAGGAGGGCTTTTAACATATGAGCTACAAATAGTTTTGACAAGCATAGGTTAGAGAAAACATGAATAAAGAAGATGGCAATTCAAGTCAGCAATATGTAACATGTTATGCATGAGAAAAAAAATGAAAATAAAAAAGAAAGGAAATAAAAAGAAAAAGTTGTTGCGTGCATTTGAGATCTTTGCTGAAAAGTAAGTCCATGCTCATTTTAATTTAGAATTACTTAGTAGGACATACTTCTGTTAGCAAGTAAAATTTTCATAAATAGACTTCTCCATCACCTAATGCAGGAAAGAAAACATCTTTGCTTAATATTTTAGACGAAGTAATCTGAAGGGTTCTAGGCAACAAGTAAACCTGTTATATAGGGTTTAAATGGAAGCTCAAGTAGAAGCATTTTGTGTCTCAAAAATCAACCACTTTGCTTTCCCAAAAACATGAGGCTGTAACAATCATGCAATTCCATTGGTTTTTAACTAGATATGTATATTCAAGCACTTCTTATACTACTCCCCACGCATAGGTGCAAATGTCTCTATCATATTTCTTCTATTCCTACAAGAAACTTATATGAGCTATTCATGATGTGTTATGACTATTTAGGAAAATAAAATTTTATCTCCAATTTATTATCTTTTATGACATTGTCAACATGGTATTATGATTGTCAATACTCTCATGAAACATTATAGAAATTTTAATTTTAGGAAAGTTAGCATCAAGAATATTCCTTGATAAGAAATAAGGCAAGCTAGAAGTATTGAATTTTTTACTTTTCTTTTAGTTTGATAGTTTAAGTGATCGATGTATTTTTTCTCTTATAGAGCCATAAATCTAATCAATATAGTTTCCACCAAAGAAGTTGGAACCTAATCAAATTCTAAACTGTTTTCGCAAATCACTTTGTCATTAATCAACCTATGACTAGATCGCAAACCTGAAGTCATGGCATTGCATCACGGCAATGGATAATAGAACTTGTCATAAAACAAAGAATGGGACTTTGCAATCATTGAACCATCACTCCAAACTCCTTTTGGAGAGAAAATCATACAAAATTCTTAGTGTAATAGATAAGGATCTAAGAAAACCCCATCCTAAAACAATGCACTTCCTAAAGTATAAGAAAACAGCTGAAAAGTCATCAATCAGTACTAAAATGCAAGCACCACAAAAAGAATAGCATAACATACATATTTTCATATATACCGGTTCTCTAAACTTGCCACACTTTACATCAATTGTTATATTATCACGATTTTTAAACCAAACATCCACTCTTCATTTGCTCTTTCGACTTATGATATGTCAAAAACTACCCCTAGACATTAACTAAGCTTAGTTATTGTAGAAATGTACAACTTCCAGAGCACTAATTATATAAAAGAAAGACCACTGCATTTGAATTTCTAGAATTTATTTTTACAGTTTCTTATTTAGTACAAAGAGCTCTTGCTAAGAACAACATCCATTTGATTGTCAATTTTTTATTTATTCAGATTTGCATCTATAACTTATCAATATCGGTTCAATTTGATTAGTTTTATGAGTAAAAATGTTAGTTTTTCATCGGTATCAATTTCTTGACAAACATCAGTTTGAAAACAACAAAAAAATGATACCAAAATAATCTAGAAATGATGAAACAACAGACCATCTTCAATTAAAAATAATTAAACATGTTTAATTAAAAGTAAACTTATAACTGAAACCAGTGGAATAAATTTGTATATTTGTTACATATTAGCAGTTAGTTAATCTGGCAAATACTTGAAAAAAAATGTAACAAGTACAACTATGCAATGTTGTTTTTATTGGCTCTCCATCATTTACCAAACAAACCCATAAAATCCTAGAATATGTATGGACATACTATAGTCTACTACATAATAGTCTTTTCTTAGCCCCTATAATGAGAAGGAATCAAATTGTCATTTTTTCCTCAAATGCCCTATTGTAGAGGTGGGCAAGTGGGTTAAACGGACCAACCCGGCCCGGCCACTTTGGCCCGGGGTTAAACGGGCCAAAAAAATTTGGCCTACTTTAAAAACGGGCAAAATTGCCTTACCCTAACCAACCCACTTTAGCCCGTGGGTTAAACGGGCCAGCCTACTTTTTGACCCTTTTAACCCACTTACATATTTTGTGGGTTAAATGGCCAAGTTGACCATTTAACTTATTTATACTAATTAAATAAGATATATTAATAAAAAGAGAGTTTTAAAGGTTATAATATTGATTAATTTCATTTATTTTAATTACTTTTTATATAAAAATAAGTTTTCTAAACTAACTTATTAGATAATATATTTCATTTAAAACAATAATAATATTTTATAAAATTTTATGGTGCATGTGCATCAATTTATCATTCTTTATTATAATTAACACATAAATTTAATCTCAAGTATAAAAAATCTCAAGAATAACCTTCATTAATACATATTTACCCTATAAATATTTATTTTATATTTATAAAAGTGGGGTTGGTGGGTCCTCACTTAACCCGCGGGCTAGCCCACTTTGGCCCACGGGTTAAGTGGGTTGGGTAAAATTAACCCCTTTTAAACGGGCTAAAAAAAGCTGGCTCTAACCCTTTTTTAAAGTGGGTTTTAAACGGGCTGGCCGCGGGCCATAGACCATTTGTCCAGCTCTACCTATTCTATTGACATTAGAAGAATAAACAAAAGACTCACTTTAGGTGGGGGAACTTATTGCCCCTGATGCTTCTAATATTTTCAACTTATTTAATGATTTTGGCCCTTGTTTGCTCCCTCAATGGAAGAAATAACCAGCCTTGTAATAAGCTAATATACAGAGAGAAAGAAATGAGAAGCAGCTAAGGATCAGCTCTAGGAATTCTTCAGATGTGTTGCGCATTATTCCCGATATCCTCTATGCCATGGATAGTCTATGTGATTGTATATGCCAAGTTCAATCTTAACTCCATTTTTGTACCATTGCAGGGTGTTATGATCACAACCTTACGTTCTTAGGAGTTCTACCCTTTTTTTGTACAACTTTGTGTTACTTGTAATATTATTCATACATTTAATGAAAATCATTCTTAGCAGGAAAGCAATTCTAAGGTTTTGAAAGCTTTAGTAGCAGCTTTGAGACACCAACCTAACTGGAGTTTTTCGGAAGCATATCCTTACATGATCAAATAGCTTAGAGATGAAATTCTAATTAACCCCAAATTTCATAATCTCAGCTTCCACTTTCAAGCTAACCTAAACTAACTAAATTCAACTGGACCAAGTATAATTAACATTACTTTTAAAGCTTTATGAATAGTTGAATTCACCCAAGCATCTCGAATTACACACCAACACTATAACTCTATAGCCCAATAAGACACAATACAAAGTTGACTACTTTACAATGAAAGTTCCAAATGTAGAGAAAAAAAGGAAGGCGGTTGAGAAATTGACTTGTAAAAGAAGAAAGAACTCGAGTCCTTGAAGGGCATTATAGATAAGGAATGCAACGGGGGTGGGTTTAGGACGAGTCATATAAAACCCGAACCCGATCCGATTTCCTAAAGGATTGCCTAAACCCGTCCTGCGACCTTATAGGTTTTATATGTAATACTCAAAACTCGCCCCTATAGGGTCATGATCCTGACCGCCCCACCCGTTGACCCTCCTTTTTCATTCTTTTTATTCATCGTTTGTCTATTTATTTTTATGATACATATTCTCCATTATTTCAATTTTTTCATTTGATGATAAAACTACACATTAAAAAAAAAAAAAAGTTAGTAAGCTAAACAATTGATTTTTTATGTATGATAATCAATTATTTGTAAACATAACATAGTATAATTTACTTACTTGAAGATGACATATATACATAAATAAGAGAATTACCTCTTCAAACTCATAAAAAAAGCATGACATTCTTAGTTAGACAAAAAAGTAAATTATACAATCATAAAGCTATAAAAATAATAAAAAAAAGGATATTTTCAAGTTTTGATGTTGTAAAATTGTATTTTATTTTTAGTAATCTTATCGGATCGAATCGATCCTATAAGGTCATAACTATGACCCAAACCCGACTCATGACCCTACAGGTCGCAAATTTTTTTCCCAAACCCATCCCATAACCCTATAGGGTCAAACCCTATAGGATTTTAGTGGGTTTGGTAGGTCCGGTACCTATAATGACCCGCCCAATTGCATCCCTAATCATAGATATTCAACAGCTGCTCTATTTCATCACCATCTTCTTCTTCTTCCTCTATTTCTTTCACTTTACCTTCTCCTTGTTTAGGCTACTTTTGGGATGGTGCTAAGTTTTTGATACAGTTGCTGATTTTTAGCCTAAGTTCTATTGCTCTAGCCAACACTAACCCTATTACTTCTTCATCCATTACGTACAAGAATTGGCTATGCTATTGTAGTGATTTTTCTCCCCCTTTCCCTTGCAATAACCACACCAAACCACTCACATCGCCTACGTCCATCGCCACATCAATGCACTTCACTTCCAATACCCAAACCCAAACCGCCAAATAGCAACCCCCATCCTTAAATTACAATTTTTGTTTTTCTTTTTCTAGGTATATTGCAATATACCAATCAACATTCATTCAAAAATCAATAAAATTAAATGTGTTATAACTTTACTCTCTGAATTACATATTAAATGGTGAAAAAAACAAAAATAAAAATAATATGTAAGAGAAACACAACAACATAATAATGGAAGTCAAACTATAACCCATGAAAATTAAGGCTAAGACATTAATCAATAGGGTTTTGATAATTTGAAAAGACAAAAATAAAAAGGGAAATAAGATACTAAAAATATTAACCGAAAAAGGCAAGTTAAAGGCAAATAACACTCGAGATAAAAATTTTAATGTTTTAATTAAAAAGTTAAAATCTGTTTTTTTTTTTTAATTTTGTGCTCTGTTTCTTGATTTTTTTTGTTCATTTTTTTAGAGAGAGAGTAGAGAGAGAAAAGAGAATTAGAGAAAGAAGGCAACACAACCATCTGATCTTAAATTTTAAACTTGTAGTTTTGGTGTGGGCTGTCATATTTAGTATATAACATTTGCGAACCTTGTTGAGGGTCTGCCCATAACCTAGATAACTTGGTCTAAGACCCAACATGTCTTCGTGACATGAAGAGGTCAGATAAGGTTAAGGAAGCTAGCAACTTCATGAAGTTTTTAACAATGAAGTATATTGCACTTATTCTATAAGGTACAAATTCCCAAATTTTAGACTATAAACTTATCCTAAAAGTACTTTGTGTGACCCGTAAATTTTAAAAATCTCAAGTTTATATGAATGTTATATATATACACATATATTATAAAAGTTGCATATATATACTATATTATACACATATACATGTGAAATGTTACAAGTTCATTTTAATGCAAAACTTGTAGAACACTCACTTAA
This sequence comes from Combretum micranthum, assembly GCA_024138025.1. NCBI lineage: Eukaryota > Viridiplantae > Streptophyta > Magnoliopsida > Myrtales > Combretaceae > Combretum > Combretum micranthum. The sequence goes on from JAMXBD010002988.1 coordinate 18,359, forward strand.
GTAAAATTTGTAATATCAATTGAGCATTTTCTTTCGTCCTTGTTATATCATGTACATGTGTTGAACATGTATACCCTAAAAAAGGAAGAAGAAGTGAACTACAAAAAGTAGAGATATTATTTATTTTGATTGGATCATTTTCTAAAACATTTATTTGAAAAAGATATAGAATTAATATTTATTTTTATTTATAAATATTATTTAATAATTATTTATAGGTTGAGTATTAGTATTTTAAAATCTATACCTTATTCAAATTATGAACTTCAAGGTTGGATTGAGTACGCCAATTGCCTTATATCCTTATGCATCTTTATGATTTCTCATGTGAAAAGTCTTGGATTCAAATCCTTCATCCATATTGAAATTGGACAAAAAAATAAAAAATAAAATAAAAGTTGGATATAGTACATATATTAAATTATACACAACTCTAGTAAGTACGTTTTAAAAAAAAATATGTCTTTTTAACCCTAATATTCAATTGAACTTTACTTAGTCAAATAGAATAAAGGCATATATCTTGTGCAATATAATTACTTATTCATCCCCCTTATTCTACTTTTAATTTTATCGTAGAATTTTTAAATGGTTGTGATATAATGGTTTATCACTTGTAATTATTTTATTTATACTTTCTTTTTATTGCTAATCAATGTTAATATTTTCGTGTATTATTATCACTCAATACTATAAAAGCATTAAGAGATAAGGAAAAAAAATAATTTTACTTTTAAAAAGAACTACATCAATACCAGTAGGGTAAAAATAAACCCAAAAATAGAGAAGATGTTGTCTCTTCCAAAGATGCCAAAGTATTAATATGGACAAACTCGTAAAATTTCTATAATGATATACAATGATATTTGAGAATTACAAACATCTATTATAGGGTCTGTTTGGATGGTTTGTTTTTTCATTTTTATATGTATCTATATCGAAATGATATGTATAAATATATCTTATTTGTATATATATTTTGTCTTATTTATATTTAATCTATTTGATCTTTTCATAAGAACTGTCAATCTTTTTTAATCTAGATTTATTTCTTGATAAACAATTTGTTAGAAAAAATTAAAAAAAAAGTATCTGTATCTGTCCAAAAAAGCTAGACAAACAGACCATAATCAAACATAACTGCATTACTTAAGCTGTAAGAATAGGAAATTGGTCCACCTCTATCTCTCTCTCTTTCTGTTTTTTCTTTTTTTTAAATAGATTAAAAGTGAAAGAAGCAGTGTAAGAGTCCATTGAAACTTTCCCCACATCCTAACCATCGAATCATTCTATTAACGGCTGCGATCTTAGTCCTTGAGGACTGTGTTTGACCCCAGTTAGATAAAATCAAATGCAGGACCACTTTCTTTTCTTTGCAAAACAAATACCTTCATAAGGAAGGTTGAAAATATATGGTATACAAAAAAGCTGCCAACGAGCTTTTCAATCTCCTACTCCATTTACATTCCTTGCCATCGTAATTTAGCCAATACAAAGAGGCCAACAGGAGAGAGGCTCATGGGTCATTAATTTAGAGCTGGGCAAATGGGCCTTGACCTATTAACTAACCCGTTTAATCCGTGTTAAAAATGATTGAGGATCAAATTTTTTTAACCTATTTAAAAGTGGACTAATTTTATGGGACTTCCTTGCATTAAGTCTAGGGGTGTACAAAAAAACCGATGAAACCGAGAAACCGAACCGAAACCGTAAAACCAATCCGAAAAATATGGTTAACCGGTCCATTGGTTTCGGTTTAGGATTACGGTTTCTATTTTTTTCGGTTTTCGGTTTCGGTTTCGGTTCGTAACCACAAAAAACCGATGGTTAACGGTTAACCATTTCAGTATTTATAAATATATTATATATATAATTTACATATATAAATAATTATTTTATATACATATACATATGATTTTCATATACATATAATTTACCTATGTTAATATTCCTTGAATTTCGATTAAAATACTATTATCTTATGATTAATGGAGTTAATTTTGTAATTGATTTAGTTTGATTTTATTGATAATGATACATTCAAAGGTTCATTTTTCCCCTTTTCCTTAATTTCATTTTTTTTTTTTTAGCTCTAGCAATATATATAATAGTTTAAAGAAAAACTTTATGATAAAGGCTAAAAAAAGGTTTTTTGAAATTATCAATTTGATTTTTGAAACCATTACGTTAAATGGTTAAAAACCGAAAACCGAATAAATTAACCAAATAAAACGGTTAACCGTTAAGGCGGTTAACCGTTTATAATGGACCGGTTAAGGATCGGGATATTTAAAAACCGATAATTACGGTTAGGTTCAAAAAATAAGGCCACGGACTGGTTAACCGGTCCATGAACACCCCTAATTAAGTCCCTATGCCCAACTTCTGCAGAACTTTCTTGTTTTACCATTAGATATAGTGGAAAATTATAGGCCATCGAAAGGATTTTTAATATTTTTCCAATGCTAATATAAAAACCTTCCCTCACAATACACCTAATCTTTCCCTCCTCTCCCATCTGCCGAATATATCCTTAGAAACCCTAACCCCAATAGTCTACTCTAAGATCTATCCCCATCCTTTGAAGTCGAAGAAGATCTCACAAAAGCACAACAACAAAAAAAAGATGGAAATTACACTCTCATGTTCAAAAAGACAAAAAGAGGAATGGATCAAATTATTTTTCTCTAAACAAATTAGTAAATATTTCTACCCCAAGTGAAACCCTAACCCTAACCATGAGATTGAGAAATAACTATTGGAGAAATCCATCTTCTCTTCCCATTCGCATATTGTGATGCTTCCCGAAACTATACCTTCACGTATTCTCCTTCATTATCTACGCTGAGGGATTGTTGGCGATTAGCTATAATATATCTTTTTAGATTCTTTTTCTTTTATTTTTTGCTTTAAAAAGGTTAGCTTCTTTTCACTTCTTTCTTCTTTCTCAATAAGCTTTTAATATGTCTTTTTGTAGCTTAATTCATGTACATATTATTGATCAGGAAACTACAAATTTGACTTTATATCTCATAGGTCAGATTATCCATCCTGTTTCTTGTGTTTGAAATATTAATCCGTAGCTACATTTTCTATGTTTCTAGTGATCTTAGTGTTAGATCTCAAGTCTTTTGATTCCAAGCTAATCTTTTTCTTTAATTTGTTGGGAAAAAAAGGTTTAAAAACACTAGCATAGCTTAAAGGTTCTTAATGTCTTGTTCTTTTTTGGAGTTTAGTTATGATGGGTTAGGATAAAATTTTTTTATTCTTATGGAACTCCGTACTTTAATTATGTGGTCAAATTAGTGCTACAAGTAATGCATGCATTTTGGTAATTTAAAGGATTGTTTGGAATAAAGTTTCTTTTTTTATTAGTTAAAATTTGTTATATAAGTTTGAAGTATTTGAGATTGAGAATAAAATTTTATTCAAGGAAATTATATGATTATCGATCTCTCACATAAAAATTACTGAAATACTAATTATATAAAATTAATTACTAATATACCAATGCAAAACCGCATCTTTAACGAGTAATTCACGAATTTGCATGTGAATCTCATCTTAAAGATGCAGTTCATTAATAAATAGAAAGCACCTATTAAAAATGAGATTTACATACAAAATAAGTGAATTGCCCTTTCAAGATGCGATTCATCTTAAAAAAACATCAAACGCCCTTTGAAGATGTAATTTAGTATTGTATAACTTTTGAATGAATCACATCTTCAAAGGGTATTTCATATGTAAATTTATGAAATGCCTATTCAATATGCGATTTTGCATTAGTATCTATGTAATTTTTTTTACAAGATTAGTAGACACGTGTTTCACCATCGATTATTCACATTGCTTAAATGTTGTATTTTCACTTTTTCAAAGGGGGTGTTTGGTTTTGGCATTTGTTTCTTCATATACAAGGGGATTTTTTTTTTTTTTTTTTTTTGCCTTTTATATGTTGATTGGGGAGTTTAATTAAATTGTTGTGTTGGTGTGGAAGATTGTGGATTGTGGTGAAAGAGATTTGTACTTAAGAAAATGATGTTATCATAATTTAATTACTGATCGATCTTATTGAATTAAAAGCTCAAATAGTGGAAAGAATTGGGTGAAGAGATAAAAAAATATACTTTTACTTCTTCAATAATGGAATCAAATAATGTCTCCACTACAAAGAAACACAATCCTTTAAATGCAGAAGTATCTAATAATGAAGATAAAAATTAATTGTACACTGAAGTTTATATTTAAGCTTTTGATAGAACTCTTTATTGCCATCTCAATTCAAGTGAATTTTGTAAATCTTTTCAATTAGCAAGCTGTTCGGATTTTCAATCTTACGCAATAAGGTGAATCGTGTGGTACATAGTGACCGTGGAATTGTATGTAACAGATTGCAGCATCAAGACCTTGAAGATGTGATGGTGAAAAATGAAAATCTATTTTTTGGGTTTAGTCTTAGGGATGAATCCTTGATATGGAATTCTATTTGCATGTACATCCAATCAGATTTTCAATCTTAGACAATAAGGTGAATCATGTGGTACATAATAATGAAGTGTTTGTGAACACATGTGGATATAGTCTATTATGTGGTGAATGAATGTTTTGTCGAACTATTCTAATGAAAGTGACAACAGACTTGCTGATTGTTTGGATGTATATAGCCTGTTGAGTGTTTGTAATATGTGTGATCACTTTGAACTTGACTAAAAATTATCGCTACCATAAATGAAATGGTCATGCATAGCACAATTTGCATAAATTGCATAAAATTAGTGTGATAGCCTACTACGTGTTAGTATTTCAATTCTTTGGTAATGCTTGGTATATAAATGGCATGAAAATACAAGGTTATCATTGTTCTTTCGGTTCTGTAGGAACTACTGGCAAATAAAGGACATCGCCTATGGTATTGACATGAAAAGACTAACACTTGGTGGGGTTTGTAAAGCATAAAACAGGAAATGAGTGTTAAAATACTATAAATATAAAGAGATAATTGATGTAAGTGTTGTTATCATTCTTGTATGCTTAGTTTCTCCTAGGTAGGTGGGTCATCGAGTAATGGTTCCTTCAACCTCGATGAGAGGGCATAAATCTTCATCTGTTTCAATTCGGGTTATCCAAGCTTATATTTGAACATATGTGTGATTGCTGCATTATATATGATTGCTAATAACCTTTGATGTGTGGTATGTTCTGGTTATTCATCGAGCCTGTGGTTTATGCTCACACATCTACAATCCTTACAAGTTAATCCTTCGTCCTTGGCTAGTATCTTCCTAGAGCATAGCACTAGTAAGATTTCAAAGCTAAAAGGATTACGGGTTAGACAAGATAGCACTATCTAGTGATATACATTATATGATGTTTAAACATCATTTTATATTTTGAGAACTTTACATATTAGTTGTGTTATGTAATATCACATTATTCAGACAGATATCTAGAAAGTTTTATTTATCATGATGTATCTTATATGTGTTCATCATTATTATCATTACAACCAAAAGATCCTATTTTATTAAATTATGTCATTTTCCAAGGCAAAACTAGTATTAACATGCATATCCGATCCTTTCCGATGTTACCTAATCTTTCTAACTATAAGTTTTAGACATCAGACAGTATCATAATATGTATGTTACTATCATGGTACCCTTGGGGTATGACACCGAGCCTTGAAAAGCTCGGCTCAGCTTGTTTGCACTTTACTTGTGCTGGAGGTTTTCATAACAAAATTTTTTAATTCTTGACAGTTGTAAACCCCCAAATTTTTGGAATAGTTTAGCTTAAACCCTAATCTGGAAGTCAATCGGAACCCTAAAGTCAACAAAACCCTAGTTAGACGTAATAGCTTAAGTTCGGTAATCTCGAATAAGCAACTCAGAGAAAGTAAGTAAGAGTTTAGTATATAGAATAGTGCATAATTATCTAAGGAAGCTTAAAAAGATCAGATTAGTAAAACCACGAATCATCTTGAACCCGATCGAACATAGTTCTTGAAAAACGTGTCCCGGGACTCAGAATAGTGAAAATATTCTGAATATACCGTTAGACTCATAAAAATATAAGGATTTCAAAAATATCAGTTTTATAATTTTTCGGTAGGTAAAAATAACAAATATCGCAATTATACTCATATTTTCTTACTACCGGTACTTTATTAGTCATATCTACTTTACATTACACTATTCATTACTATTTTAACTATTCTATTACTATTTATCTCTGCTTTTTCTTACACCTACTCTTACAACACCATAACCTATAACATTTACTTTTTACCTTTCCCATAACTTTATTTCACATCTACCTTACTTATTACTTCATTTAATCCACAAAAATACAAAATAAATTCTCTCTTCTTCCCTCTATTCTACATGGTCGGTGCCCCTTGCCCCCTCTCCTTCTTAATTTTGTTTCAATTTTCTTTTATTTAAATCACATAAAAATTCACTCCTCATTTCCTATAAATATCTCCCTCCTCTTTCACTTCTTTCACACAATTACTACTCACAAATTCTCTACAAAAACTCTCTCAAATTCTCCTCTCAAAAACTCTCTCCAAATATCCTCCCAAAACTCTCTCAAAATAATCCCAAAACCACTTTCTACCTACAAAACTCATAACCACATAATAATCCAAAACCTTCTTTAGGTAAACTTTTCTTATTATTTTTTAGAGCTGTGCAAACGGGCTAAACGAGCCAGTCCGCTTTGGCCCGCGGGTTATGCGAGCCAGCCCACATAAGCCCGCAAAGCAATGCGGGCTAAAATTTTTAACCCAACCCAGCCCGCGTGGGTTAGCGGGTTGACCCACGAAACCATTAATTTTTTTTTCTTGCAATTTTTTTTAAGAATTTAAATTTATATTCCACGATTTTTATGAAAACCATGCCAATTGCCAAGTGAATACATAACCATCGAAAAAATTAATAGTCTAGAATCAAGATAAGGCTTCAGTATAACAGTAGTCCATTTGCTTTGCAAATTGCAATTGCCAATTGCCATCCTTTTAAATGCGAGTTTACGGGTTAACCCGACCCGCTGCGGGTTAGCCCGCATTAACCCGCGGGTTATATGGGGTGGGTCAAAATAGCCCGCAAGCTAAATGGGCTAAATTTTTTAACCCAACCCGCTTTTTTTTGCGGGTTATGCGGGCCAACCCGCGGGCCACAACCCATTTGCACAGCTCTAATTATTTTCTTCTCCTCATGTCATGTAACTTTACAAGACCATAATGTGAGTTTCCAAAAACTAAATGTTATGGAAGCTACACTATGTTCATGTATTGTTCTTGTTTATGGAAAACTATTTATGTTTATGTTGTTATTTTGTTCATATTATTACTATATCTAAGTATTATGTATCTATATATATATATATATATATTCTTTAGAACATATAAGCTCACTTGCAATTTATTTATTTCCATGCAAAGTAATTTATTTATTTCTTTCATTGCAATTTATTTACTTCTTGCTATTTTAAGACTACTCTCTTGTCTTAGACTTGTTCTCATCAAGTCAAAATAAATTTTTCTTTCTTTTATTTTATTTTTCTTTTGGGACTAATCTATTCTTAGTCCCGGGAGCCTTGAAGAAGCTAAGACTCCCAATACTTGACTTTATTTAATATTTATGTTATGTTTGCTTGTTATTATAATTCTCATAAATCATGCCATTAAGATTATTGTCCAAATTTTTTCAAACTCTAAAAATACTTGATAAAAGAAGATTTTGTTACTCAGGAATAAGTTTATATGAAATAAAAAAATTTATGGTTTAACAAAAGTAAAAATGATTTCTTTCCAAGTTTTAAGAAGAACTCACTACAATTTTAGAAACTACTTTTGCTTTGAAAAGCTTTTAAATCATTTCTATATCACTTTGTTTTTCAAAAAGAAAATGATTTTTGATACAAAAATGATGTCTATGAAAACATAAATAAAGGAAACCTTATGAGAAAGAAATGAGAATTTTCAAATTAAGATATTTTCAAACAAATGGGCAAAAAAAATTATATAGAAAATAAATAGGAAAAGTAGCCCTAATATAGAGAATTTAGAAAAGAAGAAAATTACTTTTTGAAAAGTCATCTTAAAAAATAATAAGTCAAACATAAAGTAATTTTTTGAAAACAAAATAATAAAAGTATTCATTTTAAAAGATTTACAAAATAAATTTCTTGTAAACTATGCCTTTCTAAAAAAAAAAATCCTGATTGACATTATTTTACTCAAGAAACATGGTTGGACAACAAACACTTAAGTATGAATAAATATGAGCTAAGTAGCTATAAAAAGAGAATTTTTCAACTATATAGATAACTAAGTATTTATCAAACAAATTTTGAATAATTTAAAGTTTGGAATAAAATTGTTTTTGAGACAGAAAATTCGTGGTGAATCTGATCACCACTATTTCAGGGCCTAAATGGTTTATTTTGATAAAAATAGTTTTAGAAATGGATAGGTCTTTTCGAATAGGTAGAAATCGGTATATTATATACGCGATTCCGAGTTAAAATGACTAATTTATGGCCATTTTAAATTGGAATTCTTCTTTATACGAACTTTGAAGTTCTCTTGACATTGTTTTGTCAAAATTCAAGAAAATCATCAAGAAATACTCGCTTTGGGTATTTTCTTTAACTAGGTGATTCCGAGGAAGAATACCTTTACCCCGAGGACTATTTCGATTAAGAGGATTGTGTGAACGACTCATCTGTGTAGAAGAATAGTCGACATGGCATCGTAAGTTTACTTCCTTAAAATACTTTACTTGTTTGTCCTTGTAATCTAGTTTCATTAGAATTAAAAAAAGACAAATGGATATGTATGTGTAAAGACCCGACATACTCAATTCTCAAATTAAGCACACCAAGTCCCCAACCACGTATAACTCTTACGAATTATACGTAAGGTTGTCTTAAAAGAAGGTGTTTATGTTGAACATTGCTATTCGATTTTAGATTGTGAAATCGTTTTAGTTAGATTCTGGCAACAATTGGATTTAGCAGCGGAAATAAATTTTATAAAACAATTTAGAAATAAAGATATTTCAAAACTTCCACTGTTTTCAAGTGGAGAATTATTAGATTAAGCAAAGCTTTGCAAAAGTTAAATAATAAAACATGGGCTCTACTATGCCCTTTAAAATATAACAAGTTTAAATCATAAATCCAGCTCTCACTAATACAAAACAAAAAGAAATAAAATAATTAACTACATCCACGCTCCTACTCACTTCACTCATCCACAAATTCTCTCCGAATCATTACAAGCGCCCAAAACCCGAGTCAAGCATCATCATCAACTCCATCAATAACAACATCATCATCTTCATTAAATCATCATTAACATCCTCATCACCACATTGTCATATCATCGTCTCATCATTCATCATCTTCAATATATCACCTAGAGAAAAGAACAATAACAACAATAATGAGCCGAAGCTTAGTACACAGTAACACAATCACACACGGAGTGGCACGCGAGCTTAACTAAATGCAATGCATCAATCCACAAGTTATTATCTTTTCATTAAAATAAACAAATCAACAATGGAGCACTCACACTCCAGAACAAGCCAATGGGAATCTAGTGGTCTTGAGTAACATCAGCTGCTCAGGGGGTTGATATAGATAGACCAGATATCTATATCTCCTATATCTAACCGATAAAGAATATTAATAGCATCATCTAGGGTCCACACTCCTTTATACACTCCACTTATCCCGGTCTATAACATCAATTAGTTCAACGGTCCCATACCCGTGAACTAAAACATATTATTTCCTCCGAGCCTAAGTAGAATATACCGATACAGTTAACCCTATTAGCTACCCACTTAGTCAATAAAAGAAACCACCATTGCATCATGGATTTGAGTCATTGCAGCATGACAAAGGATTGGGCTAAGTGCCTAAACTACCGTGTCATTGCATCATGACAAGACTGTCGCTCCCCGGTTCCAAATTCAATGACGTAAAGTACAACCAACAATCATCAATTATTAAGTCGAGTTTAAGTTCTTCATCATATTAGATGCCTATCCTAACATCCAACACGCAAGTTACTGCGTACCTTGAATATGAAATCCAAACATAGCCTCGAAAGGAATTTCAAGAGATAATCAGGTATCCACTTTTGTTAAGGAAAGAACTCGTATAAGAAACTAAACTAAACTAAACATCCACTTCATCAAAATCATATAAGAACTTAAGCTATTTATCCATTCATCTCAAACTCATTTTATTAAACCCTATTTGATCAGACACTAAATAGGAACCCCACTATGGCTGCGAAGGTCGCCCCGCAAAATATGGACAATTCTCCTTTATCTGTCAAAGAATTTCTTTTCTCTTTATTTATAGTGTTTTATTACAAAAGCATTAACAAAGAATTCATATACTAAAAACATTCATTTTCCAAGTACACGCACATTTGAAACAACATATTCACCATATTATTCAAAGATCATCCTAATTCATTCATCTAAGCTAATTAATAGCTATTAACCCATTTTAGCTTAACATTAGCTAAATTGATTAAAATTAGTCATTTGATTCATTCACTAAGTCAAGTTGATTAAACTTAGATGATCTAATTCATTTTAGCTTAGTAAAGTTCATTAAGCCAAGTTGGATTTAGATTAATTACTAATTCATTATATATCTAAGATCTAGTCACTTAATCCCAAGTTAGCTTAAACCTAGCCAAATTCATCAAAGGTAAACAATCTAATCCATTTTAGTTCATTCAAGTTCATTTAGTCAAGTTGAACCTAGGTTTGTTAACTAAGTTCATTTTATAACAAACTTCTAGATTTAATCGAATTATTTGTTAAATCTATAAATCTACTTAACCCATGTTTAATTACATGAATTAATTCACTTAACACATCAAATATCACTTATCTATCTCATTTTAGCTCAAAAAGATCCATTTCCTAAGCAAAAAACACATTTAACAAACAAAAACAAGTTTTTGACTTTCTTTGAAAAATACAATAGCTGGAAATAACTAATATTTAAGCATCGATAATTTTCGAATTTGTAAAAACTCAAAACATAAAAATTGTATATCTCTTTTTAATCTTTCCAACGCAACTTGAATCACCTCAATCGAAGGTCGTATGAAAAAATTATGACTAATTTACAAAATAGTGTCGCAACAGGGAAGAAATCCGAGAGCGCAACACCCTTAGCAACGGGACCGTTTGGGAGGCTGTTTCTGCTAGTGATGTGCCCTAGGCCATATGGATTCTTTATCATTTGTATGTTTGTTATCAAGTCATTTTAATTATCAAAGTTATTTTTGGCCTATTTACTTTGGTAATGTTATTCCTTGAATATTTAGTTATACCTTATGTCATTAAAGTATGTGACTTTAATAGTAGAACCATAAGCTGAAGTATAACTTTATTCTAAATTATCCCTAGTCACTCATTATATGGAATGATAATGAATTAAGACTAGTATGATTGCTGTATGATGATCAAGTTTTACTGATCATGGATATGGGATATTAATTCAGCACATAAATACAAACAGGAGTGTATTGTATTGGATTGACCAACTATAAGAATACTGTATGGATCAATGCAATAAGTATTCTTTTTACAATGTTGTTCGAGTCCTTTGACCTAATGGCACCATGGATTCCTATATAACAGTTTTCATGTTTTGATTCATCTCTTCATCATCTTTAATCGGATGATTGCAAGAATAAACTTGGGCATGCAATATGTAATATAGAGGAATGTGAGTGTTAGTGAAGGGATTTGTTCATCTCATTAATTTGAGAGAGATATCTATCGGGCCTCTTGATGAGTAAGACTGAGAAATGCATGGCCATGCTCGAATGAATTGATAAAGAGTTATCAATATCATTTGTTTAAGTCAGTCAAACTCTAGATTCAAGAAATAAGTAATTAGACAATATAAGAGTGTTTTGATCCACACCTTATGTTTGATTATAAGATATCGTGTAACAAAAGGACTGAATGACTAACTGTTAGTAGGTAAAGTCGGATCATCGATCTTCACTAAAATTGGGTAGACATAATGTCTTGCTAGAGACTAATTATGTCTTGTAGTCCTAAAAATGTTTAAGAGCTACTACCAATTTTATGTGAACCTACAGGGTCACACATAAAGAATGAATAAGATGGATCTTCGATAATCGTATTGGGAATTAATTAATTATTTATTTGTCGATTTTAATTAGATTAAAATTAACAAATAAATAAATTAACATAATAAGGATATATATGTCTTTCTACATAAACCCTAATTTGTTTAGGGTAATTTGAAAAGACATAACCCTTACATATATCGGGGTAATTTGAAAAGACATAACCCTTACATATATCGGGGTAATTTGAAAAGACATAACCCTTACATATATCGGGGTAATTTGAAAAGACATAACCCTTATATATATCAGGGTAATATGAAGGGAACATAACCCTTATAACCCTTCTATATATATTCTCTTTCTAGGTTAATTTTTGATCATCTGACGCTGGCCGTCATTTTAGAAAAGAAAATTCGTAACCTAGAAAAAGTGAGAGGGATTCCCAAAGGTCGAAATTTTTCGACGTGCTAGCACACACGAAGATCCAATTCATTCGCGTGGATACCGGTAGAGGGAGTTGGTATAATCTGCATCTCCTTGATCCCATCATCAAAAAAAAAGGTACACGATTCCCTTTTATTTCTGATTTAATTGAAATGCTTGGATCCGATTGGGAATTTAAAAAAAAAAAAAAAACGATTTTCCGCTGCACGATTCAGATTTGGATCGTAAATTCCCAACAGTGGTATCAGAGCCACTTGCGATTTCAATTAAATCGTTCTCTAGACTGTATATGTGATACATGTACAAGTTTTGAAATCGTGTTAAGGATATGCATGTGATAATTTTACGCTTATTGAAATTGTTTCATTGGGATTTGATTTCGGATCTGTTCATGCTTGTAATGACATATAATTCGAAATTTTGAATTTCAATTTTATGCATGCTTATTACGAAACCCTTTTTCGCTATTATTTTGTGTAATCGGATTACATCAAATCTGACAAATATATGTTGATAATATTTGAATGTTGGATCGTCTTATTCTGTTCAATTGTTGAAAAGGTTTGGATGTAATATGATCGCATTAATTTTGAATATAATGTGATTACATCAGAATCTAGGGTTTTTGACATGAGTACGAATCTGTTCGTTTTTGTTCGTTATGGAACAGATCCATTGTAATGTGATTACATTAAAGTTTAGGGTTCTCAGCGTTGGACGAAATTGAATTTTTGTTTTGTTTTGTAATCGGATTACAAAAGTAAATAGATAATGTTCTTACCGTGCAGATCATATTTAATAGTTTTAAATCGGTTTTCAAATGTTTGGACTCCTGCAATTAGATGAATAGTGATCTGCAATTTTAAAGGACGTTATGATTTGATTTATTTATCAAATTTGTTTACCACTCTCAATGAGAATATGATAGCAGAATGGTTTCTTATATTTTATTTCTGCTATACATGAACAAACGCCTTAACAGTTTTGAACATAAATTTATGGATTCTCATTGATGAAAAATTTTTCTTACAACTCAGTTTTGTAAAGAAAATTGTTACTCTCTTTTTCAATTTCGTCTAGGTTTCAGGGGCGTTGCCCCTGAAACCCCACAGGGGACGCTGTCCCCTTGACCCCTGCAATTTTTCGACTATTATGATAGTCAACATATGTGAGTGGTTTTGAATTGTTTTAAGCCATATGTATAATTTTCATATATGTTGTGTTGAATGCATGGTGCATAGTATGGCCCTAAGACCTATGTGATTGGCAGGTTGCTTTCTTTTACATCTTGGGTTGTAATTTTATAAATACGGCCTGCGTGTCGTTTTGTTTTGTTGTAATTTATATTCTACTAGTAGTAGTAGGTTTTGTTGTATCTTCTTTATCTTGTAATGAAGACATGAAGATGTAATGAAGACTTTTCGAACCCATGATGATGGAGAAGTCAAAGCACCATGATGAAGATATGAGTTCTATCATTTTAAATCCATGCTTATGGATTCTCACCTTAGGTTTGGACCGTTGATCTTCATATTGGCTTATGAAGATTAACATAGATTAAGGGCCATACTATGACACTTTCTCTTTTTCTTTATAAGCATGTTATACCATATATGATGATATATGTGAATGTATGTGATACCACGTTTGCACATTTACATGCTTAGTATCCATCTAATATGATAAGGTTTTAACATATAGATAAAATAAACCTTTACAAAATACTAAGTCATAAAATGCCTTCCATGTTTCGACACCTGTCAAGACTTAGATTGTCCAATTGTAGGTTCTGCCAAAGCAGGGTACAAAAGACCATCCTAGTCAGACAGGAGTGAATAATAGTGTTATTTGCATGTCGTAATGGTTAGACTTAAATAGGCCATCAAAACGGTTTTGGGCCTATGGCATTGAATGGGATTAATAGGCCAGTACTTATAATGTCAATCCCGTAAACAAGAATTACATATGATGTAATTGGAATGAGTTTCCTACCTAATTAACTGAATATTGAGTGTCATGCCATAGCTGACTCAATATTTAGTCAAATATGGATCTTCACCCACTATATGTTTTTAAAAGTAACTTCAAATTAATTTTGGAGGGTTTTAATTTGATATAGTGGAACTATGTAAGATGACTTGAATAAAGATATTAACTCTGCATTCTTCTATATGTAGATCATGGCAACAAACAATGCATCTTTGCGTTCAATCATTGAAAAGGATAAACTAAATAATACAAACTTCCTTGATTGGCATCGAAACTTAAGAATTGTTCTTAACTCGAAAGGAAGTTGTATGTGATTGATGAGCCAATCCCAAATGAACCTACTGCTGATGCTCCAAGAGCCGAGAAAAATGCTTATAACAAGCATAAAGAGGATTTAATGGATGTGACTTGCATCATGCTTGCTAGCATGGAACCTGAGCTTCAGAAGCTGATGGAACACAAGTCGGCGTACGATATGATCGTACACCTTAAGGAAATGTTCCAAGAACAGGCAAGGCATGAAAGATTTACAGTCACACAGGAATTGAATTCTTGTAAGATGGCTCCAGGTAGCTCAGTGAGTGCACATGTACTCAAAATGAAGAGCTACATTGATAGACTTGAGAGACTTGGTTCTCCTATTAGTAGGGAGTTAGCCACGGATATGATCCTAGGCTCTTTACCTCCTAGCTATAACCAGTTTGTGATGAATTATAACATGCACAAAATGGATACGTCTATAATGGAGCTGCATGGGATGCTTAAGAATGCAGAACAGAACATTAAGACAAACAATAATGTTCTGATGGTTCAAGCGGGACAGGGAAGAAAAAAAGGGAATGGCAATGGCAAACGTAAGGGAAAGGGAAAAGCAAAAGGTCAGACCAATGCTAAAAAGCCCAAATCTCAGAAAAAGGCCAAGCCACCCAAAGAAGGGATTTGCTTTTTCTGCAATGAACCGGGTCATTGGAAAAGAAATTGCAAGCTATTTGGAGGATCTGAAAAAGAAGAAGGGTAGTGAGACTACCACTTCAGGTATTTATGTCATACAAATCAATTTATCTACTTCTGCATCATGGGTATTAGATACTGGCTGTGGATCTCACATTTGTGCAAATGTGCAGGGTCTCAAGCAAAGTAGAAAGTTGACTAAAGGCGAAGTGGACTTACGCGTGGCAAATGGAGCAAAGGTTGCTGCACTAGCCATAGGAACTTTTGAATTGACTTTGCCTTCTGGACTTATTTTAATTTTAAATAATTGTTATTATGTGCCAGCTATGAGCTGCAACATTATTTCAGTTTCTTGTTTAGACAAGGATGGTTTTAAATTTATTATTGAGAATAATACAATTTCTATCCATCATAGAGACATCTTTTATGGTCTTGCTCATTTAGTGAATGGTCTCTATGTTCTGAACTTTGATGATTCTGATAATAAGTCCATCCATAACATTAATACCAAAAGATTCAAATCTAATAATTTGAATCCAACCTACTTCTGGCATTGTCGCTTGGGACACATTAATGAGAAACGCATATCTAAGCTTCATCAAGATGGACTTCTGAATTCATTTGACTTTGAATCATATGAATCATGTGAATCTTGTTTAATGGGTAAGATGACAAAAGCTCCTTTCACTGGACAAAGGTGAGAGAGCCATTGACTTATTGGCCCTAATACATACAGATGTATGCGGACCATTAAGTTCACCTGCTAGAGGAGGTTATTTGTACTTCATTACTTTCACTGATGACTTCAGTAGGTATGGATATCTGTATCTCATGAAGCATAAATCTGAATCTTTTGAAAAGTTCAAGATGTTCAAAAATGAAGTGCAAAATCAACTTGGTAAAAATATTAAGGCCATTCGATCAGATCGAGGTGGTGAATATTTAAACCAAGAATTTTCTGACTATCTTAAGGATTGTGGGATAGTCTCACAATTGACTCCTCCAGGAACACCACAATGGAATGGCGTTTCTGAAAGGAGGAATCGTACCTTATTAGATATGGTTAGATCGATGATGAGTCAGACAGATCTTCCAATATCCTTTTGGGGATATGCCCTTGAAACTGCTGCGTTCATATTAAATAGAGTTCCATCAAAATCAGTTGAAAAGACACCATATGAATTATGGACTGGAAAACGTCCTAGCTTGTCTTTTCTAAAGATATGGGGCTGTGATGCTTATGTCAAACGTCAATTGTCTGACAAATTGGCACCCAAATCTGATAAATGTTTGTTTGTGGGATACCCAAAAGAAACAAAAGGATACTACTTCTACAACCGATCGAGAACAAAGTGTTTGTTGCTCGTAACGGTCACTTCCTAGAAAGAGAATTTGTCTCTAAAGGAACTAGTGGGAGTAAAGTACAACTCGAAGAAGTTCGAGAACCACAAACAGACATAACACCTTTGATGGATATTCAATCAGACTCACAAAATGTTGTTGAGCCTGCACCACTAGCTGAAGGCCCGCGCAGATCTGGTAGGATTCGTCATGAGCCTTTGAGATATGGATTTCTAGTCACTGATGATCGTGATGTGATACTCATAGATCAAAGTGAGCCCATGTCATACCAGGAAGCGATAAAGGGCCCTGACTCTGAGAAATGGTTAGCAGCCATGAAAACGGAAATGCAATCCATGTATGATAATCAAGTTTGGACTTTGATTGATCCACCTGATGGTGTCAAAACCATTGGGTGTAAATGGGTTTTCAAAAAGAAAACTGACATGGATGGTAAAGTACATACATATAAAGCTCGACTAGTCGCAAAAGGTTTTAAACAAACTCATGGTATAGACTATGATGAAACCTTTTCACCTGTAGTCATGCTTAAATCTATTAGAATTCTCCTTGCTATAGCTGCGTATTATGACTACGAAATATGGCAAATGGATGTCAAAACAGCTTTCTTGAATGGAAGCCTTCTCGAGGATGTGTACATGACACAACCTGAAGGTTTTGACATTCCAGGAAATTCACATAAAGTTTGCAAGCTTCAAAGGTCCATTTATGGATTGAAGCAAGCATCTCGGAGTTGGAATCTTCGTTTTGATGAAGCAATCAAACAGTTTGATTTCATCAAGAATGAAGATGAACCTTGTGTTTACAAGAAAGTTAGTGGGAGCGCAATAGTTTTCTTGGTGCTTTATGTAGACGACATATTACTCATTGGAAACGATATTCCTACATTACAGACCGTAAAAACATGGTTAGGAAATTGTTTCTCAATGAAGGACTTAGGTGAAGCTGCCTATATTCTAGGCATCAAGATCTATAGAGATAGATCTAGAAAGATCATTAACCTGAGTCAAAGTGCATACATTGACAAAGTACTTAAAAGGTTTAGTATGGAAAACTCCAAAAGAGGATTCCTACCAATGTCACATGGAATCAAATTGAGTAAGACTCAATGTCCTGCTTTAAGGAAGAGCGGGAACGCATGAGTAGGATTCCATATGCCTCGGCTATTGGTTCCATCATGTATGCCATGTTATGCACTCGACCAGATGTCGCTTATGCATTAAGCATCACTAGTAGATATCAATCAGATCCAGGTGAGAGTCACTGGATAGCAGTCAAAAACATTCTAAAGTACTTACGAAGGACTAAGGATGTAGTTTTGACATATGGAGGACAAGAAGGCGATCTGGTTGTTAATGGTTACACGGATGCCAGTTTTCAGTCCGATTTAGATGATTACAGATCGCAATCTGGTTATGTGTTTTGTTTGAATGGAGGTGCTGTAAGCTGGAAAAGTTCCAAACAGGACACAGTCGCAGATTCTACAACAGAAGCTGAGTATATAGCAGCATCAGATGCAGCTAAGGAAGCAGTTTGGATCAAGAAGTTCATTACTTCTTTGGGAGTTGTTCCTAGTATTGCAGATCCTGTAGCCCTCTATTGTGACAACAATGGAGCCATTGCACAGGCTAAGGAACCAAGATCACATCAGCGATCCAAACACATACTCAGACGATACCATCTCATTCGAGAGATCGTCGATAGAGGAGATGTCAAGATATGCAGAGTACACACAGATGACAATGTTGCTGATCCATTGACTAAGCCTCTTTCCCAGTCTAAGCATGATGGTCATACTTGTGCGTTAGGCATCAAATCTGTTGTTAGCCAGGCCTAGTGCAAGTGGGAGATTGCTAGTGATGTGCCCTAGGCCATATGGATTCTTTATCATTTGTATGTTTGTTATCAAGTCATTTTAATTATCAAAGTTATTTTTGGCCTATTTACTTTGGTAATGTTATTCCTTGAATATTTAGTTATACCTTATGTCATTAAAGTATGTGACTTTAATAGTAGAACCATAAGCTGAATTATAACTTTATTCTAAATTATCCCTAGTCACTCATTATGGAATGATAATGAATTAAGACTAGTATGATTGCTGTATGATGATCAAGTTTTACTGATCATGGATATGGGATATCAATTCAGCACATAGATACAAACAGGAGTGTATTGTATTGGATTGACCAACTATAAGAATACTGTATGGATCAATGCAATAAGTATTCTTTTTACAATGTTGAGTCCTTTGACCTAATGGCACCATGGATTCCTATAGCAGTTTTCATGTTTTGATTCATCTCTTCATCATCTTTAATCGGATGATTGCAAGAATAAACTTGGGCATGCAATATGTTATATAGAGGAATGTGAGTGTTAGTGAAGGGATTTGTTCATCTCATTAATTTGAGAGAGATATCTATCAGGCCTCTTGATGAGTAAGACTGAGAAATGCATGGCCATGCTCGAATGAATTGATAAAGAGTTATCAATATCATTTGTTTAAGTCAGTCAAACTCTAGATTCAAGAAATAAGTAATTAGACAATATAAGAGTGTTTTGATCCACACCTTATGTTTGATTATAAGATATCGTGTAACAAAAGGACTGAATGACTAACTGTTAGTAGGTAAAGTCGGATCATCGATCTTCACTAAAATTGGGTAGACATAATGTCTTGCTAGAGACCAATTATGTCTTGTAGTCCTAAAAATGTTTAAGAGCTACTACCAATTTTATGTGAACCTACAGGGTCACACATAAAGAATGAATAAGATGGATCTTCGATAATCGTATTGGGAATTGATTAATTATTTATTTGTCGATTTTAATTAGATTAAAATTAACAAATAAATAAATTAACATAATAAGGATATATATGTCTTTCTACATAAACCCTAATATAATGTTTAGGGTAATTTGAAAAGACATAATTATATATATATAATCAGGGTAATTTGAAAAGACATAACCCTTACATATATCAGGGTAATTTGAAAAGACATAACCCTTATATATATCAGGGTAATATGAAGGGACATAACAGCTCTATAACCCTTCTATATATATTCTCTTTCTAGGTTAATTTTTATTATCTGACGCTGGCCGTCATTTTAGAAAAGAAAATTCGTAACCTAGAAAGAAAGAGAGAGGGATTCCCAAAGGTCGAAATTTTTCGACGTGCTAGCACACACGAAGATCCAATTCATTCGCGTGGATACCGGTAGAGGGAGTTGGTATAATCTGCATCTCCTTGATCCCATCATCAAAATAAAAAGGTACACGATTCCCTTTTATTTCTGATTTAATTGAAATGCTTGGATCCGATTGGGAATTAAAAAAAAAAAACAAAAAATGATTTTCCGCTGCACGATTCAGATTTGGATCGTAAATTCCCAACAGTTTCAACTCAAGGGAAATGAAATTTTTATCCGAGAACGCAACACCCCTCCCAACGGGGCCGTTTGCTCCAAACACCCCTAAAAATGGAGCCATTTCGACAGGTGTTTGACAGATTTCATGAATTCCCTATTTCAAACACGAATTTTACAAAATTTTACACTTCAAACCTTCACCAAAACACTCTACAACCATCATATTGCGGCCTACATTCATTCTAACATCTTCAAACATGCATAAACTTCACATTCACCACATCAAACATCTCAAACTTCATCAACCTCCATAACCACCATTCATCATCTTCTTCCTCATCAAAACCTAACTTCCATCAACCATGAAACCAACAAATATATATATAAACAACAATCCCAACTCATTTCAATACCAATTCATCAATTAGATAAGCAAACAACAAATAAAAAAAAATATGAATTGAACTAGAAAACTTATCTTTTTAGCTAAATCATGCAACTTCTTGCACTTCTAGCTTTGATTTCCTTCTCTTATTCTCATATTCTACTTGATTCCTCCTTTTCACTTATTGAAATTGAGATTCATGTCTTGAATTTGCAGAGAGAAAGAAGAAGAAGAAAGAAAGAAAGAAAAGAGAAAAACGTAAATGAAAAAGAAAGAAAAAAGGCAGCAAAAGAAAGAAAAGGAAAGGAAATGATAGGATAAAATTAAATTTATATATTTTAGAAATAGGGTATAGGTTTAGAACTATCATATCAATATCTATAGTTCTAGAAGTATTTGAAAGATGATTTCTAAACCGATAGATTATAAATTAAGATCTTAAAATAAGCACTTAATTTAGAAATTTATTTTAGATAAAAAGATATTTAATTAGAGTTCGGGTTTAAAACAGATATTTTGAGATAAGCAAATGAACTCAAATTTTACTGAGATTTAGGAATTCGTGTTTAGGCTAAGAATCAAGAGTTTAAGAAACCTTTAAACAATTTAGAAACATGTTTAGGAGATTTGGAATCAAAATCTCAAATTTCATTTAATTAATTACTAATCTAACTTTGTCAACTTGTCTATTTATATCCTATGATTAATTTAATTCATTCAAATCTATCTAAACCCAATTTCTAATATATGTGAAGGTTTGGGGTATTTCAGTATGTAAGATTGTAATATACAAAATAATTTTAAGTGATAAGTGTTCACAAGCTACTAGATTCTAATATGCCTTTATGTTGATGTTAAAAATAGGTTAAGTTTGATCAATTTCATGTTAGAATAAGATTGGCATCAACTGGATCAATTTTCTTAATTTCTGTAATAAAGGCCGGCATCTCTGATGAAGAACGTTGCCGGCCTATGTCTTAAATTTGCCAGCGTACCCTGTAACAGACTGTACGCAATCTCCTAGAAAATCTATGCCGCCTGCGTATAGACGGCGTAGGATGGGAACAGTAGCGTTTTTCTTAACGCTGGGAGGAAAGCTGCCGGCGTTTATGAGGATTTCTTCTTAACACCGGCATCAAAGCCGCCGGCGTATGCAAAATTTATGTGTATATATCTATTATAAATTAAATTTATTAGCTAAAAAAAATCAAAATTTGTATATTATGCAAGTTTTTAACAGTTATACATATGCAAGTGCGGGATCTAATTATAGTAGTGTAATAAAATACAGTATATACTGTGTGGAGAAAAGGAAAAAAAAAACGTTTTATTTTTTAAAAATTTACGAAATTACCACTGGGAAGAAAATATTCTGAGTTTTAGGCAAGTTGATCTCATCTCTCCTGATCTCGTCTCTCCAAGAGAAGAGGTCGCTGTTTTTTATGGACCTTATCTCTTGAAGAGACGAGGTTTATATGGAGGAGTGATCTCGTTTCTTTGAGAGACGAGGTTAAGCTAACTAAGACTTCATCTCTTCGAGAGACAATGTTAGGCGAACTAAAACCTCATCTCTCCTAGAGATCAGGTCAGCACTACCTATCCCACCTATTAAAAATCATAAATGACCCCCTTATTACATATTAATCGTTATAACCTATCAAAATCATACAGAATCAGTCATATAGATCATTCATTAGCCATCATCTACCATGGTTAAATAAATTCCAAACTTCATAACCCAACCACAATATTAATCTCAAATCCAATATATCAAAACTCAGTGCCAAACCCAATTCATTCAATCATAGCAAATTGTAAAACGATTCACAGCAAACATAACAAAACTTATAATATGGAAGAATCGAATGAATGTTGTGTTAATTACATGAATGTTCTATTAACTAAAAACACCAATGAGACAAAATAAGAATCTACATACAAGAATCATAAAAGATAAAATTCTACGTAATAGCTGCTGCTGGGTTCCCCGCCTCCATTTTTCCTACCTAACAAAAGTCTAGAAGAATAGTGTATGCTGATGGACATCCTAATGAGGAAGCTCCATAGTTGGATCCACTTGAGTCAGTGTGGCATCCCCATCTCCACCACCAATACTATAAGGATAAAATGGGACTGGGTCTGGCTCCACTTGAGTGAGTCCCTCACCCATATCATATGGTGGTGACAGTCTCCTCTTTTGTGGAGCAAGGGGGGTGTGGAACTCTTTGTATGCTATGTTTGCCATGGGGGTATCATCTAGATGAGCGTATGATGATGATGATGGACTAGGCTCAGAATGAAAAAACTGTAGAAGGCCTGGCTCATCAAATACGTGTGTATGCGAAGGCTAGGGCTCGTATTTAATATGTATACCTCCAACTCGCCCTCGCTTTTGACCACGACCCTATCCTCTTGCATGCCTCTCTCTATCTGGCCACCATCTCTGTGTAGGCTGAGGTTGTAGGTCTTTAGGTGCTGGTAGTGGTGCTGTCGCTGGCACTGGATCATTCGAATCAAGTCCCATAAACTCATCCACTACACAAATGATATCTCGTGCAGTGGCAAAAGTGTCCTCTTGTGGCATGTTCAGGACTTTACAAATGAAATCTGCCTGAAGTGAGAGGGAACAAGTAGATCAGTGAATAACAAATACAGTATAAATCCATATATAGACGATGTAGTCAGTGAACTTACCATATATCGAATAATCGCCCCTGTACGACTGATCCAATGCTTGGCGATCGCATAGTACCAGTCGAAATAATATGCAGACGTGCCTGTAGGAATATCTGATATCTCGATGATGCGATCACGTATGCCATCCCACTCAGCTCTCTACCTAGCATGCTCTATTACCCAGTTTTACTCGGAATGCCATCGTAAGTCTAACTCATGTAGGGCTCTCATATCAACTATAAGGTTGATGATCCCCTGGAAACCACTAAACTATCTGAGCACCTTGTCTAGATAGTAGTGCTCGATAATGTGAAAGCAATCTAGAGGGACTCGAGCATGCCATATGTCACTGCCAGCCCAGCAGTACACATGGAGGGAATCCATAATAACGGTGTAGGGATCCCAAACAACCTGTAGAACAAAAAAAAAGTATAGTATACATTAGTAAACACAATGAAACTATACACATGTGAACACATAAAATATACAAATTGATACCTAGCTAGGGAGTTGTCTATCGAGACACTCCCTACACTCGAACATCAAATGTGTAGGGGAACGAGTGACATCAAAAGTAGTACCCCAATAACTGATCAATGGGCGATTCTTGGTAACTAATGTGATCTGTCGACGTAGCGGGGCAATGTGTGGGAAATGCCCCCATGCCCAGATTTGCAGGACTACTATAGGTTCTGCTATGTTACCCGTGTCTACATTAAGTAGGAGTTTACCACCTTGAAGTTATAATGATTCGATATATGCCACATTTTAACAACCCGTATGAGATGATCTTTAGTCTCAAACCGCATCCCAACCTTGAATTCATCATTGAAACTCCAATTTCCAGCACTCATTTCCTGCTCAGCATCAAATGCAACATAACCACTACTAACATCAGCAGTTAAAAAAGGTACTGGTGTTAAGCTCTCAACTGCATCAACGTCTATGGGAGCCACAAAATGATGCCGGTCATTTCTATTACATTATACAACGGTTGCAGCATATTCCTGGGGAAAAGCTACCACATTATCATTTCCATCATCATTATAGTCACCACCAGATTCACTTACCGAGGAGTCTTGCATCACATCAGTATCGTGATCATATGCCCAATCCGATGCAGAATTTTCAAAGTTACCCATTTGTACCTGTATGCTACCTATTGTTTGGATTGGAGTTGGGTTTGAGTCTACCAACCCTTGGCTACTAATATTTCCATCAATACCTACTTCCTTTGTAGGTGTCTATGGCAATTCGTTCTTAAATATCTGCGCATACATAGGTATTAACCATTCAGTGTACACTAACATCTCATGTGTAGCATCATCATCATCAGTCACTGGAATAACATCATAACGTAGCGTCGTATCTCCAATAGCTATCCTATGATACAGTTTAACCCGATGTGTAGACCTATTTACTTTAAGTCTATTACAAATTATACCAAGTATTTCCTCATATATTGAGTTCCTATTAACACTAACCACCGCAACTGGCCACTTATCATAACTAAAACCATCATTCATCTCCACAATGTTGCTATGAGTGTATAATACAAACTTGACCTTATCCATTTCCTCTCCTCACCTACCTTGTTATCTCATAAAACATAGGGGTGAGTACATGAAATTCGCACCATAACTTATCTATTGCACTCAATTAATATTTAAGCATATTTATAATGCTACTATATTCACCCCAGTCTTCTAATAGTATATGATCAATGTAAATGATGTATACCAGTATATGATTTCATGATTTGGTTCCTAATTTCAAAAACTAAATAGTATAATCACAATTACATCAATTATACAGAAAAAAACTACAAGACTTAAAAAAAAAGGAAAAAATAGAAAAAAAAAAATCCAACAAAAAAATTTTGGTCAAAAAGGAATGGTACAACAAAAAAAAAAAAAAAAAAAACAAAACACTACGCTAAGCTCGTTTTCCAAACACATATAACAATGCAGCAATGATAACAGTAAATGTAGGATCTCAACATCTAATGCAACACCAGAAATAATGGTGAAAATTCAAAGCAATTACTTATCGATTTTAGAGAATTTCCCTACAAAATTCTTCACTTCTTCACGATCTTATTACTTTCCCAATACCTAGTAATCGATCCAACTCCAAATGACACCTCGATTTTGCCTAAATCACATTAGAAGAATTGGAAGCTATGGTTAGGGTTTCAAAATTGGGATTTTGAGAGAAAATGTGCCATGTTAAATAAGGAAAACGAGCTCCTATTGTGTTATAGTACTCGACAACCTCGTCTGTTGAAGAAACAGATTTATTCACTAAGGAACTCGTCTCTTCAACAGACGAGGTTCTTAATAAGAGACGAGATCAAGCACTAATGATCTTGTCTTTTTGAAAGACAAGACCAACTTACCTAAAATTGAAAACAGACGAGGTTCTTAGTAAAAGACGAGGTCAAACATTAATGATCTCATATTTTCGAGAGATGGGGCCAATTTATCTAAAATTAAAAATATTTTCTTTTCAGTAAATTTTCATAATTTTTAAATATATATATATGGTAGGGGGAGGAAAAGAGTACTTTTGAAAAATTGGCTTCCCTTGCTGTGAATTTTTTTTTTTTTAAATCCGTAACTATTTCATTTTTTCACTTAAGTCCTTATTAGTCATTACTGATCCGGTGATCCGGTGATCGCGAGCCTCCTTACTGTGTAGCTGTCTTGTGAAGTTCCTCGGCTTCTAGCCTTGCAATAAGTATAATCGATTTTGGATCGTCACGGGGAGGGGAGAGAGAGAGAGAGAGAGAGAGAGAGAATGGCGTCTGGTTGGGGAATCAACGGAAACAAGGGAAGATGCTACGATTTCTGGATGGATTTCAGCGAGTGTATGAGAACTTGCAGGGAACCCAAGGAGTGTAATCTTCTCAGAGAAGACTATCTCGAGTGTCTCCACCATTCCAAAGAGGTCTCTCCCTCCTTCTCTTTGCTCCCTTTTTCTTGTTTTCTTTTTGGTTTTCTTTTCTCAATTGTTTTTTTGAAAACAAGCCCTAATGTAAAATCTTTGATTAGGTTACTTGAAATGCGGATTTTATTGTTTCATTGGATTTTTCGGTTTCACGTTTTATCGTTCCGTTCACTGATTTGTGATACGTGTGATTTAGGTTTTGAGCAGTTGGTTCAATTCAGTTTCAATTTAAATGTAGTGAATTGGCTTGTCGCTAGTTCGGTCACCTATCTTGGCTGATTGTAAAAGGTCGTAAGCTGAATGGTGAATGGTATCCAAATGGGAGACTGAAATTATAAAGGATGGAACCAGAACTAACATATGGGTCGAATTAAGCAAGCAAGGAACCCGGTTCATATACTGGGATTCCAAGGCAAAGTGGATGGTGTTATGACTCATTGTCTTAGTAGTGAATGTAAAAAAAGGTTAATTAGTTACATTAGCTACTACTGCTCTGGAGGAGAGCGACAGTTATGGTTTAACTAAAGGCTAGATGGTGATGAAACTATATTATTTGCTGGGTTCAGAAGAGGCTAGTTGTTTATGAGAAAAGGAGATGCTGTTTCCATTCGGTGGTGTCTGACAGGATAGAGATATATCGTCATTGTATTAGAAGAAATAGATGTGGAGAGGATTTGTATTAAGCTTAAGGTTTTAAGAACTGGGTTGAAGGTGATTTATTCTATAGAGGTCTTGATTTATTGAATAATGAATGGTATTTGCTTGAAGCATGAACTTTTAAGATGGTTTAATGTGCTGAGTAGTCAATGTGTCTACTGTCCTTGCCCCTTTGTTAACATAAAAGTATGGTACCATTCTGTTTCCTAGGAATATGAGTAGGTCCAGGAGGAAGAACCACTGATCTCACAATAAAGTCGAGAGTATGAGTCAAAAGAAGCCCTTTTCCTTCAGAAGAAGAGGGCAAGTTTTTGCTATTGTTTATTGGTTGTTTAAAGAAGAGCTTTTGAAGTTGGTTTAGTATACTAATCTCATGAAAAACTTTCATACACAAAAGATACATTTTGATCAACTTGAGCTCAGATTGGCGGAGCTCTTCACCTTCTTTATTATTTTTAATTCAAACAAGGGCTTTTGGATGTTGTGAGCAATAAGCATCCTCAACCATTCTATAGAACTGCAAGTATCAAACAAGTGGTGAAAGTGTAATTTCATATGTAAATAGATGGTCTGTGCATCCTATAGAGGGATCCAATTCATGAGTTATCCGATGGAAGTTTTAGACAAGTGTAAGGTGCCATCATGTACTCCCACTGTTATTGCTAGAACCGCTCCGTCTAGATTTTACACTAATGCTCTTTTTTATTCCTTTGGGTATTTTTTTTTTGTGTGCGTGTGTGCGTGTGTGTGTGTGTTGGGGTGGGGGTGGTTGTGGGGTTGTTGGGGAAGCGAGGAAATACAACTGCAATAGACTGCTGGGGTTTAAGGATTTTTGTTTAATAAAGAACCTATCGAGGTAAGGAAGCAAGGGTTGGCAGCTGCTTCCCCAATTGGCTGCTACTGTAAATGCAGCCATGCAAGTACATCTATTTGTAGCTGGAGAAATTGTAGTGGATGAAAGCTGGTATGGGACCCCTTGCCAACAGCTGAAGGAGGAAGGATAGTAATCCCCCATTGCAAGAGTTTATTCAAAGTGTAGAGCTTGCTATTAACTGCAAGCCACATAATAAGGCAGTGTCTAGGCATAGATCTCTTGCTTCAGACTCTTTTTGCCCATAAAATTTGTCTACCCACTGGTCTAAGAACATATTACTTAAAAGTTGTTTTTATGACGAGACAAAGGACATGAAATTCTTAACTTGTGGGAAGAAAAGCATCCAAGCAGATGATTGATCAATACACAGACAGATAGAGAGGGGCACAAAGGTGAGGGGTAGAGGTTTTTGGTTGGGGGGGTTGGTAGGGTTGCAAGTCAAAATTGGTGACGAAACTAAGAACCCCTAAAAGATGGTGATGACCTCCATCCATTTGTTTACCTCCTTTCTTTGTATAATTTTGATCGTCATGTTAACATGATTGTTTGGCAATTGAATCTAGCTTTAATAGTGGAACTGCTCTACATTAATGCAGTTGGTCTAGCACTCTTCTCTAATGGTAAATAAGATTGCTTGCTCCGTTTTTGCTACTTCAAGGCCTTATGTAGGTTGAAATAGACCTAAAAATAATTCTTGGTTTGAGAGGGTTTTCTTGCTTGATAAATACAAAGCTAAAATCTACGTTTCTTAGCTATGATCCCCCTATATGCACATTATAACTACTTAGTTAACATGGAATTTCAGTCCTGTCTAGGATACCTTTTTATAGCTTTGTTTGAATTGTATGCAGAAGTAATTTTGGGGATTTCAAATTGTCTACCTTTCTTTTTTCATGCAAGTCGAATTATGTATAAAATGTTACATTGGATTGAATTGTAATTGTTTGAGAATTATTTTAAATGCTAATATAGTATTATAAGATATTGATGAAATACTATCCAATAAGTCATTGAAAAACATTAATGAGGAGAAAAATAAATTAATCTCTTTGCATTTTGTGTAAATTTTATCCAGAATAATATGCTACTATGCTTCATTAAGTGGTCCAAGATTTGGCTATGAATGAATCCATATGCATTGAATTAAAACAAATTGAGTTTAACAATTGAGAGCTGCTTATAAAAGGAGGGAGATGAAATGGAAGTGGCCAGCAAGCAAGCATGTTGCACCTGATGCTAATGATAGCATTGTTTTCTTTTTTTTCTTTTTTTTTTTTTTTTTTTTGGGTGTGTGCTTGTTTTGGGTTTTGGTTGGGGGTGTGGGTGTGCGCGGAGTAAATGGATTGATACATACTGTCTTGGAAGTACTGGTCGGTGTTTGAAGATCATAAAACTGTTGTGTGGATTAAAGATCAGGATGGGCAATATTTGATCCACATTTACCTTTTTAGTGTTGGAAAGAGAAAATAATTT
This sequence comes from Combretum micranthum, assembly GCA_024138025.1. Classification (NCBI taxonomy): domain Eukaryota; kingdom Viridiplantae; phylum Streptophyta; class Magnoliopsida; order Myrtales; family Combretaceae; genus Combretum; species Combretum micranthum. Next base: position 47,647 of record JAMXBD010002988.1, read on the forward strand.
GTGTTTAGTGAGCTGGGGGGCTGAAAAGCTGTTGTTAATAGTAAATGGATTGATACATACCGTCTTGGTGAGCTGGCTGTAAAAGGAGCTTCCATAAGATATCTTGTTCTAGGATTAATGCTGTTGCCTAGAGATGATATTATCCTTGTAGAGATTGTTATCAAGCTCAGCATGGCACTTCCTAATTGGAATTTCTTCTAGATGCAAATGACGGGGGGTGGACCATTTCCACTCCTTGGTTGGAAGCTTGTGCTCAGCAGTTCTGAACCATGAATTCTTGATGAATAGAATACAATTACCATTGTTTAGGATTTGTTGGCAAGCATGATGTAGATATTTGCAGGTTGGCAATATTACTCTTTTTTTTTTTGTTGGGGGGGTGTGTTGGGGTGGGGTATTGTATGAGGAAGATATATGTTTGTGCCTTCCTTTTCTTAAGCAATTTCTCTCTGTTTGAAGATTCTTTTATAGAAGGTTTTTAGAATATTAAAATGAATCATCTAGTGGGTTTTCAACAATTAGGTAGCTAAATAATGCTGAGAAAGGAAGCTATGCAATATCTGGTATATGATTATTCACATTTAGTTGCTCTGTGGGCTTGTTGTTTTTGCTTCACGTATTGTTACATGGTGAGTAGTTTGGATGTAATTTAGTGGATATAAGCTTAAAAAATTATTGTCTGCAAACATGTTGTACAACCTTCCATGTTTGACTACTGAAAGCTATTTTTTTTTTCAAAATATGGAAAATTTAGCCTTGTGCTCGTTGCTGGCTTTGGAGTGGTGATTAGCTGGAAACACATCTTGGATGCTGACTGGAAAATTGACCCGCCACCATGTTGATAGCCATCTCTGCTTATACAGTAGTTTTAAGGAACAACAAAGTATCTTCCTGCTGGCAATTGAAAAAAACGATTTTATAGATAGAAGATAAAATACGGTAGTTTTTGTTACAGGCAAAAATTAAATTTCTAAAAAAAGAAAAAAAAGGAAATAGAAAAAAGTTTGGCAAAATAGCCTGTTTTACACTAAGAGTGATAATATTAGTTTCTTTAATTGGCTGCATTGAGCACTTCAGATCCAATATATCTTCTTTTTTGAACAACTGTGAATCCCTTGCTCAATGTGAATCTGAGTGACTAGCTTTTAAATCTTGTGAGATGGTTATTTATGAATTGTTGCAGTTTCAGCGTAGAAACCGCATATACAAGGAAGAGCAACGGAAACTTCGCGCGGCTAGCCAGAATCTGAGTGAATAACTATAATCTATTACAAGAATATCTCTATGAAGTCTATATCTTATCCAACACTAAACTTTATCTAAAAATTTCTTAACCAAAAGGAAAGTACCTGGATGCAGGGTCAACGTGGTATCAACCACAAATAGGTCAACAGCAAAAGATATCCATAGGGGTATAAGCTAATAGGTTTAGTGAGAATTATTTTCATAAATAACTTCTTGTGTAATGAAATTCAAACAAGTTATTTAAGCAGACAAATGAAATATAACATACACATGAGCAAACAAGGCATATAGTTTACCGGAAACTATATGTTGAATGAATTTTCGCCCTCTATTCGAAGTTTGGTGATATGTAACCTCAAAACAAGTAGTTTTAGTTAAAAATTTATGCTTTCAATCAATACCGCCAAGCATATTAAGTTTACTTGAATTAAGCCATGCTTTTAGACTTTTTGCCAAGCATTTAATTCCATGTCGTCAAGCAATCGCTTTCAGTCAATTCGCCAAGTGTTGCTTTCGACCTGAGCTACCATGCTTCTCACCCAAGGATAATAACCTAATGCAATGTGACTTTACTTCGTGGTATGCATGAATCAATTTATTTATGATATTATATCACCATTATTATCAAATTTAAGGTCATCATAGAATTTCATAAAAATCAAGTACTATAAAAAAACAAACATTTAATCAATTTCGACCTCGATATTCTTAGGATCCTTTCAACAAATTTTTCGCAGACATATCAATTTGTTTTTTCTTAATTCTAATACGACTAAACTACAAGCACAATAAAGTAAAACACTTTAAGAAAATGAACTCACGATGCTATGTCAACACTTCTCTAAACGGATGAATCGTTCACACACTACACTTAGTTGAAATAACTTTCGGGGTATAGATATCCTTCATCGAAATCACGTAGTCAAAGAAAATACCCAAAATGAGTATTTTTTGATGACTTTCTTGAATTTTGACAAAACAATGTCATAAGAACGTCAAAGTTCGTATAAGAGAGAATTTCAATTTGAAATAGTTATAACTTGGTCATTTTAACTCGGAATTGCGCATATAATATATCGATTTCTACCTACTCAAAACGATCTATCCATTTCTAAAACTATTTTTATCAAACTAGATCATTTATGCGCCGAAACAGTGGTGATCAGATTCACCAGTTTCAAACATTAAATCATTCACAAATTATTTGATAAATACTTAGTTATCTATATAGTTGAAAAATTCCTTTTTCATAGTTAATTAGCTCATATTTTATCCATGCTCAAGCGTTTGTTGTCCAACCATGTTTCTTGGTAAAACAATGTTAATTAAGAGTTTAGAAAACTATAGTTTACAAAAAGTTCATTTTGTAAATCCTTTTAAAATGAATATTTTGATTTCCTTTGTTTTCAAAGAATTTATGTTTGTCTTACTATTTTTCTAAATGACTTTTTTTGGATAAAAATGAATTTCTTCTTTCCTAATTTTCTCAACATTAGTGCTACTTTTTTTATTTGTTTTATTTGACTATTTATTTGAAAATCTTAGTTTTGGAAACTCTTATTTTCGTTTTAAGGGATTTCCTTATATTATGAAAATTATCCTAGTATCAAAGTCATCTTCTTTTTAAGAAACAAGAAATATAGAAAGGATTTAAAAAAGCTTTTTCAAAACAAAATTAGTTTTTAAATTGTAGTGAGTTCTTCCTAAAGCTTGGAAAAGAATTTTACTTTGGTTTAACCATAGATTTTATATTTCATGTAAAACTATCTTTTAGGTGATAAAATCTCATTTTTATCAAATATAATTGGAGCTTTGAAAATTTGAACAACAATCTTAGTGGGCATGATTTATGAGAAATAATAACAAGCAAAAATAACATAAACAATAAATAAAGTCAAGTATTGAGAGTTTTAGCTTCTTCAAGGCTTCTGGGACTAAGAAGTAGACTAGTCCTGAAAGAAAGAAATAAAAAAAAAAAAAAAGAAAATTTGTTTTTACTTGATGAGGACAAGTCTAAGACTAGAGACTAGTCTTAAAACAATAATAAATAAATTGCAATGGAAGAAATAAATAAATTGCAAGTGAGCTTGTATGCTCTAAAGAATATATATATATATATATAGATACATAATAATACTTAGATATAATAATAATAATAATAATAATAATATGAACAAAGTAAAATAACAACATAAATATAAATAGATATTCATGAACATGAACAATTCATGAACATAGTGTAGCTTCCATAACATTTAATTTTTGGAAACTCACACCATGGTCATGTAAAGTTACATCACATGAGAAAAAGAATATGTAAAGAAAAGTTTACCTAAAGAGGGTTTTTGAAGTATTATGTGGTTATGGATTTTGTGTATATAGAAGGTGGTTTAAGATTATTTTAAGAGAGTTTTGAGAGAGTATTTGGAAAGAGTGTTGAAAGGAAAATTTGAGAGAGATTTGGTAGTAAATTTGTGGATAGTAATTGTGTCAAAGAAGTGAGAGGAGGGGATATTTATAGGAAATGATGAGTGAATTTTTGTGTGATTTAAATAAAGATAAAATGAAACAAAATTGAGGGAGAGAGAGATGGGGTATGCGCTGGCCATCATGGAGAGAGGGGAGAGGAGAGATTTTATTTTGTATTTTTGTTGATTAAAAGAAGTAATAAGTAAGGTAGATGTGAAATAAAGTTATGAGAAATGTAAAAAGTAAAGTTAATATGTTATAGTGTTATAAGAATCAGTGTTAGAAAAAGTAGAGATAAAGGAATAGTGTAGAATAGCAGTGAATAGTGTAATGTAAAGTAGATATGACTAATAAAGTATCGGTAGTAAGAAAATACGTGTATAATTACGATATCCGTTATTTTTACTTATCGAAAATTATAAAACTGATATTTTTGAAAACCTTACATTTTTACTAGTCTAATGGTATATCCGGAATATTTTTACTATTCCGAGCCTCGAGACACGTTTTTCAAGAATTGTATCCGTTCGGGTTCAAAACGATTCGCGGTTTTACGAATATAATCTTTTTAAGCTTCCTTATGTGATTACGAACTATTTTGCATGCTAAACTCTTACTTACTTTCTTAGGGTTATTTATTTAGGATTGCCGAACTTAAATCATTTCGTCTAACTAGGGTTTCGTTGACTTTCCAACTAGGGTTTAAGCTAAACCGGTCACAAAACTTCGAGGGTTTACACATTATGAACTTCTAAGTATTGAATTGGGTAGTTAATGACTAATATGGAATATCACTAAACAGCTCATAACATCAACTTTAAATGTCTAAAAAATATAAATGAGATGGATAGAATTCGTATCTGAATGTTTATAAAATACAAATACATAATTTGGAGATTATATCAGTTGTATATGTAAATTATATATATATATATAGCTTATGTGTTTTATATGTTTTATAACATGAAACATGTGTACATCGTTACTAAAAAAAATTATATAAATACAATTTGGATAAAAATAATTATCAAAATACCAATGCTATATCGCATATTGAAAATGAGATACATTATTATACACATGTGTCGCATCATCAAGATGCCATGTAGCAATGTAATCGACCGAAAATTTAAGCAGGACTGTATTGCATGTTGGTCATGCAATACACATATAAATTCTAGATCGCATGTTTAACATGCGATATAACAATGGTAATTATTTTTTGTCCAAGTTGTATTTGTGTAATTTTTTTTTTCAAATACGATGGTTAACATGTAATAACCAAATGTTTTATGTTTTATACGTTTTAGAAACAAATGAAACTAACTTTAGAATAAAACAATTGAGAGACCGAGGGAAGTAGAACTAATTTTAGAAAAACTACTAAAAACAATACAAGTTAAGCTATCATAGTATTAATGTGTATATTATAGTATTTTAGCATACTATAACAATCACATTAAACTAATAGTCATAATTCACAAATAATATCATTATATAATCAATATATATAATTTATAGGTCATAATTATATATGTTATATATATGCATGTATATTTGATAACATATAAATTATATATTATGTGTTATATAAATATATATTAATATTATGATTATGTATCTATATTTAAGTATTACTATATATATCATTTATAGATTTTATGGCTTATATAAATACATATATGCATAACATATATATATAAATGATAAAATAGTTAGGTACTAAAAATTTGACAAAATGATAGATATGGTAGGTCTCCACTAAGCATGGTAGGTCACTAATAGAGGTGCTAGGCTGTCGAAAGTGATAGGCTAGTAAGAAAGTGGAACGTGTGCCAAGTCATGGTATAGTCCTAACGTGATAGGTCGGTGGGAGAGTGGTAGGTGTTGTAAGTTAATGTATGATCCTAAAGTAGTAAGTCAGTAGGGAAGTGACGGATGTGGTAGGTCATGTTATGATCGTAAAGTGGTAGGTTCGTTAGGAAGTGGAAGGTGTAGTAGGTCATGGTATGGACTTAAAGTAGTAGGTTAGTGAGGAAATGGTCGATATATAGGTTAAGGTATGATCCTTAAGTGGTAGATCAGGGAGAAAGTGGTAGGTGTGGTAAGTTATATAGTTTTTAAAGTGGCATGTTAGTAAAGAAGTGGTAGGTCGTCGAAAGTAGTTGGTCAGTTAAAAAGTAGTAGGTATATTAGGTTACAATATAATCCTAAAGCAGTAGGTCAGTAAGGAAGTGGTAGATATGCTAGGTCTTAGTATGGTCTTAAAATAATAGGTTAATGAGAAAGCGATAAGTGTGGCATGTCATGGTTTGGTTTTAAAGTGGTAAGCCATTAAGTATGTTGTAAGTTAGTAATAGAAGTGCTAGGTCATGGAAAGTGCTAAGTTAGTCAGGAAGTGGTTGGTGTATTAGGTTAAGGTATAATCTTAAAGTGGTAGGTCAGTTAAGAAGTGATAAGTGTGGTTGATCATGGTATGGTGCTAAAATGGTTAGTTAGTAAGGAAGTAGTAGTATAGGTCACAATATGGTCCCAAAGCAGTATGTCAATAAGGAAGAGGTAGGTTATAGTATGGTTTTAAAGTGGTATGTCAGTAGGCAAGTGGTAAGTTTTGTAGGTCAAGATATGATCTTAAAGTAGTAGATCGGTAAGAGGTGATAAGTATGGTACGTCATAGTAATTGGCATAGTCCTAAAGTAGTAGGTCCATGGAAATGTTGTAAGTCAGTAATAGAAGTGCTAGGTCATCGAAAGTGGCAGGTTAGTAGGGGAGATGTAGGTATGCTAGATCACTTTTTTACCGGTTTATATGATTATGACTTCCCTAGAAATCGTTATACACAACTTGACACAAGTATTTTTGATGTTTTTACCCATCGTTTGGTGAGTAGAATTGGTTGGGATTCATGAAAATGAGTGCTCATACCACTAGAGTTCTTTAACAAGTTGTAGAAAATATAAATCATACCATATTTAAAAGAATTTATGGACGCACATTGTTAATATATATTTTTAATAAATTTATTATTCATGTGTATATATCTATTATAAATCAAAATTTATTGGCTAAAAAAATTAAAATTTGTATATTATGCAAGTTTTTAATAGGTTATACATATGCGAGTGCAGAATTTAATTATAGCAGTATAATAAAATATAGTATATATCGTGTGGGGCAAAGGAAAAAATATTATTATTTTTAAAAATTTTACAAAATTTCCATTGGAAAGAAAATATTCCGAGTTTTAGGTAAGTTGACATCGTCTCTTGGAAAAACGAGATGATTAATGCCTGACCTCGTCTCTCGAAGAAACCAGGTCAATGTTTTGATGGACCTCGTCTCTTGAAGAGACGAGGTTTCTATAGAGGAGTGACCTCGTCTCTTCGAGAGAGAAGATGGGGCAAAGTAAGACCTCGTCTCTCCAAGAGACAAGATCAGGCGAAGTAATACCTCTTCTCTCCAAGAGACGAGGTCAGCACTACCTATCCTCCCTATTAAAAATCATAAATGACTCTCTTATTACATATTAATTCTCATAACTTGTCAAAATCATACAAAATCAGCCATATAAATCATTCATTAGCCATCATCCACCATGGCTAAACAACTTTCAAACTTCATAACCTAACCAAAACCCAATCCATCAAAACTCAATGCCAAACCTAATTCATTCAATCATAGTAGAATTGTAAAACCATTCACTCTAACATAAAAACTCATAATATAGAAGAATCTAATGAATGATGTGTTAATTACATGAATGTTCTGTTAACTACAAACATCAATGGGAGAAAATAAGAATCTATATACGAGAATCATAGAAGATAAAAATCTACATAATGGCTACTGCTAGGTGCTTCGTCTCCCTTATTCTCACTTGACAAAAGTCCGGGGGAATGGTGTACATTGATGGACATCCTGATGAGGAAGCTCCATAGTCGGATCCACATGAGTGAGTGTGGCATCCTTATCTCCACCTCCAGTACCAGCACCATAAGGATAAAATGGACCAGGGTCTAGCTCCACCTGAGTGAGTCCCTTCCCGCCTTCATTCCCCACCCCCCCCCCCCCATATCGTGTGGTGGTGATGGTCACCTTTTTTGTGGAGTAAGGGAGGGTGGAATTCGGTGTATGTTATGTCTGCCATGGGGGTCTCATCTAGATGAGCATATGATGATGATGATAGGCTCGAAATGAAGAAACTGTTGAAGGTCTGGCTCATCAAATACGTTTGTATGCAAGGGCAAGGGCTCATCTTTGATATGTATACCTCCAACTTGCCCTCGTTTCTGACCCCGCACACACTTCTCTCTACCTGGTTGCTGTCTTTGTGTAGGCAGAGGCAGTGAGTCTTCAGGTGCTGGTGCCAGTGTTGGTGGTGGTGTTGCCACTGGCCCTGGATCATTCAAATCAAGTCCCATAAACTCATCCACTACACGAATGATATCTCGTACATCGGCGAAAGTGTCCTCTGGTGGCATGTCCCGGACTCTACGGATGAAATATGTCTGTAAGAGAGAGTGAACAAGTAGATTAGCGAATAACAAACACAATATAGATCCATATATAGATTATGTAGTCGGTAAACTTACTTTATATCAAATAATGGCCTTTGTACGACTAATCCGACTCCTGGTGATTGCATAGTACTGGTTGAAATAATTTGTAGACGTGTCGGTACGAATATCTAGTATCTTGATAATGCGATCGCGCATGCCATCTCACTTAGCTATCCATTTAGCATACTCTGTCGCCTAGTTCCACTCGGAATGCTCTCGTAAGTCTAGCTCATGTAGGGCTCTCATATCAACTATAAGATCAAGGATCCCCTGGAAACTACCAAACTGTCTAAACACCTTGTTTGGGTAGTAATGCTCGACAATGTGAAAGCAATCCAGGGGGATTCAAGCATGCCATGGCATACATCACTGCCAGTCCGGCATTACACAGGAAGAGAATCCATAATAATGGCGTAGGGGTCCCAAACAACCTGTAGAAGAAAAAAAAGTATAGTATACATTAGTAAACACAATGAAATTATATACATGTGAACACATAAAATATATGAACCAATACCTGATTGGGGAGCTATTTATCAAAACATCCCCTATACTAGAATAGCAAATGTGTGGGGAAGTGAGTGACATCGAAAGTAGCACCCCAATAACTGATCAATGGCGATCCACGGTAACTGAAGTGACCTGTGGGCATAGCGAGACGACGTGTGGGAAGTGCTCCTATGCCCAAATCTGCAAAACTATTGGGGGTCCTGCTATGTCACCCATGTTTACCTCAGGTCCGAGTTCACCACACTGAAGTTGTAATGATTCGATATATGCCACATTTTAACTGCCCATATGAGATGATCTTTAGTCTCAAACCGCATCCCAACCTTAAATTCATCGCTGAAACTCCAATTTCCAATACTCATTTCCTGCTCATCATCAAATGCAGCATAACCACTACCAACATCAACAGTGGAAAAAAGTACTGGCGCTGAGCTCCTAACTGCATCAATGTTTGTGGAGCCACAAAGCGGTACCACTCATTTTTATTACGTTGTACACCAATTGCAACATCTTCCTGGGGAAAAGCTACCACATTATCATTTTCATCATCATCATAGTCATCACTAGATTCACTTATCGAGGAGTCTTGCATCACATCAGTATCGTGATCACATGCTTAATCCAATGCAGAATTTTCAAAGTTACCCATCTGCTCCTATGTACTACCTATTATCTGGATTGGAGTTGAGTTTGAGCCTACTAACCCTAAGCTACCAATATTTCTATCAATATCTACTTCCCCTGCAGGTGCCTGTAGCAATTCGTTCTTAAATATTTGCACATACACAGGCACTGACCCTTCAGTGTACACTAACATCTTATGTGTAGCATCATCATCAGTCACTATAATGATATCATAATGTAAGATCCTATCTCCAATAGCTATCCTATGATACAGCTTCAACCCAATGTGTAGACCTATTTACCTTAAGTCTATTACAAATTATACCAAGTATTTCCTCAGATGTTGAGTTCCTACTAACACTGACCACTGCAAGTGGCCATTTATCATAACAAAAACCATCATTCCCGTCCACGATATTGCCATGAGCGTACAGTACAAATTTGCTCTTATCCATTTCCTCTCCTTACCTACCCTATTATCTCATAAAACATAAGGTGAATGCATGAAATTCGCATAATGACTTATCTATTGCACTCATCTAATATTTAAACATATTTACTAATGCTACTATATTCACCTCAGTCTTCTAATAGTATATGATCAATGTGTATGATGTATACCAGTATATGATTTCATCATTTGGTTCCTAATTTCAAAAACTAAATAGTATAATCATAATTACATCAATTATACCAAAAAAAAAAAAAAAACAACACCCAAAAAAAGGGAAAAATTGAAAAAAATCAAACAAAAAAAATTTCGAACAGAAAGGAACGGCACAACAGAGAAAAAAACAAAACACCACGCCAAGCTCGTTTCCCAAACCTATACAACAATGCAGCAATAGTAATAGCAAATATAGGATCTCAACATCCAATGCAACACCAGAAATAACGAAAATTCAAACAATTACCTATCGATTTTGACACGATTTGGGGGAATTTCCACACAAAATTCTTCACTTCTTCATGGTCTCATCACTTCCTCAACACTTGGTAATCGATCCAACTCTAAATGACGCCCCTTATTTTGCCTAAATCACACTAGGAAAATTAGAAGCTAGGGTTAAGGTTTCAAACTTGGAATTTAGGGAGAAAATGTGCTATGCCAAATGAGGAAGACGAGCTCTTATTGTGTTATAGTGCTCGACAACCTCGTCTATTGAAAAGACTGGGTTATCTACTTGTCTCTCCAAGAAACGAGGTTCATTTTTACTAATGACCTCGTCTCTTTGAGAGACGAGGTTCTTAGTAAAAGACCTGTCTCTCGAAGAGACGAGGTCATTAGTAAAAATGAACCTCGTTTCTTGGAGAGACGAGGTAAACCTACCTAAAATTGAATTTTTTTTCAGTAGAATTTTCATAATGTTAAAAAAAATAATTTTTTTTCTTTCCCATATTGCATGGGAGGGAAAAAAGAGTACTTTTGAAAAATTGGCTCCCTTGTTATGAATTTTTTTTAAAAATCCGTAACTATTTCATTTTTTCACTTAAGTCTTTATGAGTCATTACTGATCCCTAGCCTCCTTACTGTGTATTTGTCTTGTGAAGTTCCTCAGCTTCTAACCTTGCGAATAGGTATAATCGATTTTAACAATCAATAACAGCTTCGTCCCCCTTTGTCTGTGGCAGACCTTAGAAAACTCACTGGCCCACCTCTGGGACTTCAACAATCAATAACAGCTTCGTCCCCCTTTGTCTGTGGCAGACCTTCCTCCTGCTGTTCACCATTTCCACCCCCTAAACCATCATTCTGCCACTTGATTTTTCGCTTGTACACATGTAATATAGATGCCTTGACACGTCATGTCACATACAATTCTTTTTCATCCTCAGATTTACATTTTTCAGTTTTGGAGCTTTCTTAAATATACCATTTTAGCTGGGATAAAGTAAGACTAGAAGGTCTTGATGCTTTTCAGCATAAAATTTTAAGTCCCTTAGCCTTAGAGAAGAAGAATAGAGAATTTGTATGTCTCCAAGTTATGCTATCGAGCTCCCATTATCACCATATGTTCTTGCAAATTACGAAGTCCAAAAGGAATGGGTGGACACTGTCCTATACCTTTCTTCACTATTGTTCTGAAAATGCTAGAGCAATATGGTCAAGTGCGCTGGGTGTTGGATTGAAGAATTTTGTTGTATGATACCTTAAGAACCTCACTTTACCTTAGTTGAAAAAAAATAAAATAAAGTGACTAAAAACCTCATCTAACCTTGGCCTCCAGTTTAAGTACTTCCGACAGAAGGATAATTTTGTTTTGTTCTGTTCCTCACTTGTTTCAATTTTTGAACACAATAAAAAACAATTAGCTTAGTTAAATTCATTGATGCTTCTTTTATCATCATCAGTGTGGTTTAGCTGTCAGTTTCATTAATTTTTCAAATTTTTTTTTTCTTTTGTTTTAAAGAAACCTTATAAACTAATGATGATGATGATAAAACTTCAATTGCAGATAGTACGTGGTAGCTTGGTTTTACCACATGGTGGTGGTATGAAGGTACTGTTTAGCAACATTTTTGTCTAAGAAGATTTCATATAAGGTGCTTACTTTGTAGGTCACTTATTGCTGCAACTACGGTTATCTTCAGGTTGCCAAGATAGCTTTTCTTGGTGAAGGAGCAGATGCTGGTGAAGCTAGAGCTGCTGGGGCTGATATTGTTGGTGGTGCTGAACTTGTTGAACAAATTGCCAACAGTAACCAACCACTGAACTCTTTTATCTTTTTCATTTGTCCGGATGCCAAGTGCTTGGTCATTATAATTAGAATGTAAAATGCAATAAGTGTGTCAGGTTATCAAACCTTTGCATGCTTCATTCATTTAATCCTTATGAAAATCATGGGTGTGGTCATGCTACTGTCTCTGTCCTCTTTTGTTGCTTATAAATTCAATTACTTGTTCTCTTTTCCTCCTTTGATGTCAAAAGAAGGAAATCTAAAATATCTCCAGAAATTATTTAACCAAAAAAAAGATATCTCCAGAAATTATTATTGCATGTTTCTCCTTGTGATTTTGATATATGCTTACAGCTTCCTGCTGCAAAGATAGAATTCTCATTTGCTTTTGTCCCCCTTTAAACTGCTATGCTGATTCTGGCATTAACCACTTGCACATGCATTTGCTTGGTATATATAGGTGGTGGAAAGTTTGATGCGCAGAAGTGTTTCACAACACCAGCTTTCATGCCCAATGTCTTAAAGGTTCTTCGACTTGAATATGCAAATTCTCTAGACATTTATGTAAATAGCCAATTAATTTTGAGATGACTTATCCCACAGATTGCTAAGATTCTTAAACCTCTTGGTTTGCTGCCAAATGCTAAAGTGAGTATCTGCTGTATTTGGTTCTGTTAGTAAATATTTTAATTGTTCTCTGTGCCAAAATGCTTGTTGACATATATGGCATAGCAAGGTACCTTGATCAGTGATGTTGCTCGAGCAGTGAGAGAAGCAAAACAGAGTAATGTTGAGTTTAAGATGGACAAAACATCTATCGTACATGTGGGACTTGGAAAGGTACCTTTTTTTGTCTCTTCTTGCTGCAACATGGGATGAGAGCTTTCTTGCCTGAATGTACTCATATGAATGCTGTGTGCACAGGTGAATTTATCGGAGGAAAATCTACGTGAAAATATTGGTGCATTTGTGAATGCTCTTTTGCGTGCAAAGCCTCTGGTCTTAAGAAAGGTTGGTTGTTGCTATTAGAGGTTGTGCTTTTCCTGTGTGTCTTCCAGGACAATGATTACAGAAGCTTCAATAATCGTGTTAAGATTTTTCTTTTTATTTTTGAGCTCCTGTAAAGGATTCTTTTATGATAGGTCATGATTACGTCATAGATGTCGCTACATACAATAATAGAAGTGTCTTCATAACATATATAACACACGAGACCCAGTTCATGATACAAAACTGAAATTACAATGAAAGAAAGTTAAGTTACAAAAGGAAAATTTTTTTACTAAGTAACTATCCAGTAATTAGATACTCTATGCAGGCAATATAGTCAACATGAGATGAGGTGTTAAAATATTTAGGAACCTATATCACACCTAGACTAATGTGTTGAATTTATATCAATAATGAGTTAGTTTAAAAGGTTAAAATTGTAATTGAATGTGGGTGTGCTTGTTGTCTACATGCTCACTTTTGAGTTGACTATTGATTAAAAGCTCATCGCACAGGTCATCTAAATTGGATGAAATGATGACATTGGGACTCAAACCTAAAGCTGTCATGCTGTGATACTAAGTCAACTTTATAACCACATCTAATTGGTCTTGAGAAGTTTAAATATGTAGATTAGCATGAGTTCATATACTTCACATTTTAACATTAATAATGATCATCATGCACCTACTTCCCATGATGAACCAATTAAAAATTCATTGCTTTGTGCATAAGTTTTTGTGTTCTTTTTGGCTAAGTCTGGTGAGCTGTGTGTGTTTGAGTAGATTGAACAGTTCTAGGCACGTATATTTAGCTTTGAAGGCTTTGCTTGACGTCATATCACCTACGAGCATCATATGCATAGATTTCAAGTATCAATTATCAATCTTCATCTCCAGTTGTCCCCATTAATCACATTTACTATGTTTTTGGCATTGGCCAATGGCCATCCTTTGTTGTTCAAGTATAAGAGGGTTTTAATTATAAGCGTGGTTTCCCCCTAAAAAAATCATAAGCGTGGTTTTGTGTGAAGACTTGTTTTAAAACCTTAGTTGCTGCCTTGTACAAATGGATGAATTCCTTAGAATCAATCTATAATCGTTAATGCTGGGTCTGAATCATCTTGAATTGAGATGCTCAAGATAAATGTAAATTCTAAAATTATATGTATTGCACAATGATTTGAATCCATAATTTTTCAGTAATTAATATCTATCAGAAATGATAGATTGAAGGAAATAAGTAGTAATACAATTAAAATGTATCAGAATTCTGATAATCATTTGCTTTTAAGTTTGATGGGAGAATGGTATACCTCCTAAAGGTTTCCAAGGCATAAAAAATTATATTGCTAGCACTCATAATTGAATAATAAATTGGCTCTCATGGATTTGTTAGATTGATATCTTTGGTTAATTAATTTGTTGACTGTTGATGAATGCTTGGGATGTATGAAAAAACACCTATTCTTCTTCTTCTTCTTTCTTTTTTTTTTTTTTCGGTGGTATAGAGAGGCACACCTGCAGTATCACCAGTTACCTTTTGGAACATGAACTAGCCTATAATACGCTTGTACTGGTTCAATATAGTTTGCACTCTGTATGTTGTCTTGAGGAGTGTTCTTGGTGTGACATGATTTTAATTATTCAAAAAGGAAAAAAAGAAAAGGAAAAAAGAGGAGTTTTTTGTGAGATTTTCTTTCTTTCTTTTTTTTTTTTTTCCTTTTTCCTGGGCCATGGTTTGGTGAGATTTAATCCCAAGACCTTATGTAAGTTGTTATGAGAGTATCTCAGGCCTTTACCATTAAAGATGATATACAGACATACATACATATATGTGTGTGTATATGTATATTCTGAAGAACTTTGAAGCTCAGAAATCAGTGTCCAAAGCTTGTCCTTAAAGTAAAATTGAAACTTACTGATGAAAAGAAAAATGAAGTTGAGTTGAAGCTGGAGAGATATTAGCCACACAAGGACAATAAGTTAAATGAGTTGAAAATTTCCTGAAGTCTCATAAAAAGACTTATTTCCTTTGCTTAGCAGATCAATTTGGCTAACCAAGGACCTTTAGATGGTTCATAATGTAAATGATGATTGCAAAACATAGAATTTCTACATTGGTTGATGGCTTGGAAAATGATTTCAGTTTTGATTCATTTGTCAATGATGAGCCTATGCCTTCCAACTTATGGTTGCTCTGTAGATATTTTTATCCAAATCATAGTATTCCTACCTCTAGAGATTTAATTTTGTAACTGGCATGTTGTGTTATCTGATATGGAGGAGTGTCTGGTCACGTGGCTTGTTAAGAGTTTTCTCTCATTGGGGGAAATTCACCCAAGTGGTCAAGGGTCAAATTAATTTTCTGCATTTTCCTTGTGGTTCAGAGCTGTAAAATGGAAGCATTTCCTCTGTGCATTATGCAAATGGTCTCAACTCTTTAGGTGTTTAACATCCTTTTTGGCTTTTTCTGCAGCTTCCAAATACGCTGGTTACGTGAATGCTTTTCATATATGCAGCACAGTAAGTTCTTAAGCCCCACAGCTTATATTCTTTTGAGTCTTAAAGAGGGTTCTGTTTATCTATTCCAATAATTGGATATTAATACAATTCACACATCGATGCTCTTTGTCCGATTGTTTTAGTGGGTAGTAGGGTTGGAAAAAAGGCAAAGTTGGCTGCTCAGAAATACTTTTTTGGGTTCATAAGTTTGGTTGATTAGAGTAGTTGTAATGTAACATCATTTTACCAAAATTGGTTTTATGCAATTATAATTTAGCCTTGCGCCTACTTAAATGGAGTGGTAGATGTAAGTATAACTTTTGGATAAAGAAAGATGTAGATTTAAGTATAATGATTTGTCCCAAGTATAATTTCTACTTTCCTCGATACAACATTTCTTATCTCTGGCTTTACCTTTTCATGATGAAGCTGTTGATATAAATTCATAACAAACTGATACAGCGCATACCAATAATCGAGGGAACTTCATTATAAACCTGTTCCCTGTTTAAGCAACCCAATCTCAATCAAATCTAATTATAGGACAGATTACACATCACTTCCCTTCTATTGATTTGTAAAGGGGGCAGACTTTCTCTTTAAGAAAGAGCAGAAGAAAGTGTTTCAGAAAGGGATGTTTTTACTCTGTTGAACTTTTATGGTTGCTATTTTGTCTTTATGCTCCCGAATGTATATGAGGAGCGGGTCTTTGATACTTGCAACCCTCGTCTCTTTTTATGTACAGATGGGTCCAGGATTCCCTGTTTCCATACAGTCATTATCTAAAGCCGCTGATCACTGCAACAAAGTTCACCTCAGCTAATGCGTATTCTGCCCTTTTCGTGGCATCTTGATTCAATTGATATTGCTGCACTGCCTACAAAGGAGACTATGGAATGCAGGATTTTCAACTACATCTATCCTCTGCTTTCTTTTATTTTGGAGGTTGCAAAGGGCATCTTCATGCAGCAAAAAGTATTAACAGGATATTCTTTGAAAGAAAACAGATTTTAATGGGTAATTTACTCGGCCTGTAAAAATTTTGCTTATCTTGCTAATTATGTTTTCGTGCTGCTTAGCTGATGGATACAAAAGGCCGTAGTAGGAATCGATGGCTTCTGCAACCATGGATCCTAACTCATGGTTGCAATGTCGATTGTGAGTCTCTTCTGATGAATGATATAATGAAACTCCAGCAGTAAATTGCAAAAATGAGTTTACTAGTATTGTACTTGGCGAGCACCTTGTGTCATATTCTGATGTAATAATAGACATGGAGAGTGCTTTTACATTGTGCGAGGATTATATAATTTTGCCGCAGTGGGGAAAACCGAAAGTTTTTGGTTAGTAAGCATGCGCATCCAATAAAAGTGTGGCGTAGTAAATACTGATTTATTTATTGGGAGTTCTCTATATTTTTGTTGAGATTTAATTAATTCATTAAGAATCTGGTTGAATTTTTCAACTCTGTGCTTATTCCTAGTACGTCGTTCATACATAATCTACCAAAGAGTCGAGATTAAAAGCAGGCTCTTGGTCTATGCTTTTAATTTTTTTTTTTAATTTTTGGCAATTTAGTATGTAATTTTTAGATTTTGATAAATTAATGCTTGTATTTTTTAAGTATGCACAATTCGATATCTTTATTAAACGATATTTGATAGGCATTTATTTTGATGGCGGAATAGTAGTAGAAACTTAGTAAAAAAATTACTAGAATTTAAGGATGTAGTACGACTGTAAAAAAAAAAATGGTAAATCTTTTCTAGAAACAAATGTGCTAGTTGATGTTTGTTTCAACTTATTCCTATCTTGCTTTATGAAGCAACCCAATGAGCACGATAGTTATCTTTCCTTTTTATTTGTTCAAAAACAATAAAATCAAAATAAGTGGATAACTCCAGAATGTCTACCACAAAAGGCTGGATTTTTCATGGATTGAATCAAGGAACAACAATCTGATTTAGAAATAACTTCATTCAAACCTTTGCAACATGCTAATTTTATTCCCTCAATCATAGTTAAGGTTTCACAGACCTTTGCATCTACTATCTGGCAAAGAGCTGCAACTACATGCAACAAACAAACAACCATTAGAATCTCTCACAACAACACCAATGCCGCTTTCTTTTGAGTAGAGGATCATAAGCACCATCACAATTTATTTTGAAAATGCTTCCAGTTGGTGGAGCACAACATGGCTTGGACAAGTCATTGATTCATAGTCTTAACTCATGTCATTGACAGATATCGGCTCATTAATGGAAGCTTTGATCCTTCGAATCATAGATAATGGACTTTGCTGATTTCAATTAAAACAATCACCATTTCTTTCTTTTCATATATGCCACAAAATAATAAGAATCTTGATGAGGATATCTTCTTCGAAGTTGCCTTTCAACAAACATAAGGAGGTTGTTGAGAGCAACCATCCTTGGAACCTAATCACAAAAGTAATATCAACATGATAATCAAGCATATAAAACTTGATTCTATGCGTTCGATCACAGTGGAAAAAAAAGTGTTCAATCGATTCTTCCTTGTGACAAAAGAAGCATAAAGAGTTTGTACTGTTTTTTCTTTTAAAAATATTTAAATTACAAATTATAGCGTTTGAGCAAGGTCTTCACAAAAGTGTTTTAATTTAGGCATGATATTAAGTCCCCATATGATTTTTCACTCTTTTGGGTTTACTATGAAAGAAGAGGAGGGTCTATTTATTGAAACATGAGTTTGATTTTTGTGAGATCATTATGTAACTTGATTTAACCGTATATTGTCCATTGTTGACATGGGACTAAATTATTTAATCCTTACAATTTGGATTATAATACCATATTTCAGCAATGGTTGATTTTTCTTCTTCTGTTATTGAGTTTGAAATACTACTCAAATCCCATGAATTATTTGTTTGATTCACCAACTTGCTAGCCCAAAACATTACTAGCAAGAGTACTTTGTAAATGTTTTACATGTGTTGTGTTAAAAATCATGTCTTCAATGCTTTATAGGATTTTAGTACAAAACAAAATCGTGTCTTCAAAAAAATCTTAAGTGCTTTATTTTTTTAATTTTTTTAAGTAGACTTGTTTTTACAATTTTTTTAAATAATTTTTTTTATTTTGGTTAATGACTAATTTGCTACCTGAACTTTCTAAGAAAAAACAACCAACTACCTAAACTTTAAAAAGATTAATTTAATACCTATATAAACTTTTCTATGACACTACTCATAACCGAGCTAACTTTGTTAATAATGTTAGTGACATGGCAAATACAATCAATCAATGGACAAAGCATTTAACTCGAGTTACTTGGGATTCAAAATCCATACCCTAAAACCATAATAACACCCCTAAAATCAAAACCCCAGAATCCAAACCTCAATGAAGCCCCCAATATTGAAACCAACATAGTTGTTTCTGAAGCACCTAGACGAATCCATAAAGGAAGCTTGACGATCATAATCAAGCAAAATTGTGAAGGTGCATGAATAATTTCTTTGCTATCTCTCGATTCAATCGTGTAGTTAGATGTGAGAAGATCTCTTTTTTTTTTTTTTTTTTTTTTTTGCAAGTGTTGATCTTCTAGTATGTCAAAGTAGAGTTGCTCCATTCGATCCTCTAATTGGAACTGTTGGATGTGGGACCCGAATCTAGTCCAAAGCCGTCAGCTTTGGAGCAAGGCTACCGACCTTAATAGTACACCATCGCCTTAGCCAGCCTTGAATTGTTTTCTGAACTCGAGATTTAAAGGCCTACTTACGTCGTCGCTTATCCCTAATGTGCCAACCTTTAGCATGTTGAGATAACCTTTTTTTTAAGCTATCTGTCATACCCTAAAGGTACCCTAAATTGACAGTTCGCCACACTCAATATTAAAGATTAGAATGACTACCTTAGTCATACAAAAGCTTCGATACTGAGATGTAAAGGCTACTTTCCACAATCATAGAGAACCATACTTTGAAAAAGTAGTTTAATGAGATATAAATAATAAAAAAGCAAGAATGGAAATCATAACATAATAACTTAGTTTCAAAAATAATAGGAGTCTTGCATACAAAGGCATACCCCCATAAAAAGTATACACTTAAGCTTCATATCTAATTCTTAAAATAAATACATAGAGTTTTTCTTGGAAGTCTAAGTCTACTTCTAGGCCATGACTTCTTTCAAAAGCTCATGGAGTCAAAGATTGGTACCTATGAAAAATATCATCGGGGTTTCAACCATAAAAAGGGGAATCGTAAAAAATATCTAAGGAGGTGTACGCTTACTTGCTTAATGAGAAATATTCCTATAACAATGTACTCGTACAACGAAGTTTAAACAAATTAATTATATAAACATATGTAACGCAATAGACACGTGAGCAAACAATACATATGATTAATCGGAAATCATACATTGAATGGATTTATGCCCTCCATTTGGGATTAGGTGTTCTGGGCCTATACAACCATAGTTTGCAAATAATAAATTTGTGTAGTTCTTTTAGGCTACTACTTGCCTTTAAAACGTGGTTCATACAAGCATCTACGTGCTAAAATATTAATGTAGATTTTAAGGCTCTTGCATACCTCACTACTATACTCTTGTCTTACCAAGAGTATAGTAATGAATGCAATGTGATTCGCTTCGTCATATACATGAATTCATTTAACTAGATTTTTTTAGCATAACATTAAATATCTTAGAGGCGATCATAGAATTGAAAGACACTTCAATATAGTACTATAACAACAATTTGATTATCGATAATTTAAGCCTCGATATACTTAGTATAATTTCAACCAATACAATAAGGCCCATGCACTTTCTGATTTTTATCTTTTTTTTTTTTTTTATCTATCACTAGACTATAAGCAAAAGCATAAGTACAAAATTAAGGAAATAAACTTACTCGGCCATAATGCGGGTAATCCACTAATCGTAGTAGCTGTTGGGATAGGTGACTTCTCATTCCTCGTCACCTAAGCAAAAGAAATACCCGGAATGAATATTTCATGAGAATTCTACTTAAACTTTCTAATGCTATTTCATCATTTTCGTGAAAATTCGGATTATGTGAAATTTCAACTTTAAACAGTTATAACTTGCTCATTTTAAATCGGAATTTCGCATATTAATAGTTGTTTTCTACCTATTCGAAAAAATATATCTATAAATAAAGTTATTTTTAACATTTAAAGCCATTTGGGTTCTAAAACAGGTCGGTACAGGTTTAACAGGAAAATTCCAGCCCCCAATTATAACTTTTCTAAGTTCTACATCATCCAAAAATTCTCTAGCAAGTATATAAATATTTATATAGTTGAAAAATATTTTTAATACATATATAAACTCATATTATATGCATGATTCTAGTGGAATTGTCCCAACAATGATTTTTCATAAAATAATTTATTTTAGGAGCTTGAAAAATGAAGTTTACAAAATCTCTTTTTAAGTTGTTAGAAAGAAAATTAAAACCTCAAGTTTGTTCTAAATGAGTGTCTACTCATTATCTCTATTATTTTTATATTTTCTTAACTTCTTAAAAATAAATTTACTTCTTAAAATTCGGTTTTCTAAGTTGTCTACTAATTTTATTTCCTAAGTGGATTTTCAACTAGTGAGTTGCTCTTAAACTTGATTGAGAAAAGTTGTTTGGTTTTTAGTGTGTTTCGAAGTGTTGGTATAGAACCTATAAATAAGTTCTTAAGAAAAATTTGCATAATAAAAAATTATCAATATTTAAAATTTATAAAAATTTACTCTTAACAATTTGGAATGAATGTAGTTGAACCATAATCCTACGTTTTAGTGAAAATTTGTCCTAAGTGTTAAAGTCATGTTTCTTAGGAGTTTTAGTCTTATTTAAGGAAGAAAAGAACTCCTTTTATTTCTTAAAAAACTTTATCAAGATAACAACATTATGATCATGCATGAATATGAACTTGTAGCTAGTTAGAAAATAACTCACATAGAAAATAAAAAGACATAGAAAATTAAATAAGTACATATATGCAAAATCAAGAATTTGGAAGCCTTATCTTGCATCAAGACTTCTCGAAAGTTAGATGGGGATAAGTTCCATAAAAAGAAAGAAAAGCATAAGAAAGCTAAGGAAAAGAAGAAGCAAAAAATTGTGGAAGTCTTAGATTTTTATTCAAGTTTTCTCGAAACTTAGAAATTGTCAAGTCCCACATAAAAAAAAAAAAGAAAATAATAAGAAAAACATGATAGTATTTGATTTATGTCAAGACTCCCCGGACTTAGATTATGGATAAGTCCTAAAAAAGAAGAAAACATTTTGACTCGATGAGAACAAGTATAAGACTAAAAGGACTAGTCTTAATTATTATGAGCAATATATACGAAACAAAATAAGAGCATAATAACAAGAGCATAAGGAAAGGTTAGGTAAGTGAAATTTAGGCTCTAAAAATATATATATACATATACATTACATAACACAAATAGAAAGTTACATTAGTAACATGAACAAAATAATATTATAACAAGAATTATAAATGAACATAGTGTTGAACAAGACATGAACAAATCATTGTTTCTATGATTCCTTCCCAAGCATAATGCTCATGAGGTTTTAGAAATTATAACATACAATAAGTTCATGTTATGTTAACACGAAGATAAGAGAAGGTTTATTGGTTTACCTAAATTTGGAAATGAGTTGTGGGAGATGAATGAAAGGAGAAAAATTTATGAAAACACAAATGGAAGGGAATGGGAGGCTCAAGGTTTTGGCTTGGAAGAAGAAGAAAAAAATTTATAGAGTGATTTTGGTAGAGTTTTGTTATGTGTAGATGGAAGGGGTTTTGTACGGAAATACTTGTATTTTTGAAAATAAATCCCAAAATACCCAACCGTGAAAAGATATTCCGAAAATAATCCACCGAAAACGCATTTAAGGTATGCGTTCGAAGACCCACACACAACAGAACAAAAAGCAGAGGAAAAATCGAATGGAACGCATGTGGTAAATGCGTTGGGGAGTGGGGTGCATTCATTATATGCGCCCATGCCCACTCTAGTCCTTGCGTGATGGAGGGAATGCGCATAGGGAAGAAAGCGTTATAAATCTTTGCAAGAGAAGAAAGTGTTAGGAATGAGTAATGAGCATTATGTTGTTTTCTGTACTCATATTGCTACTACAAATCTTCAAGGATGATGCCCTCAAGTAAAATTAATAACTTGGCAAATATAATTGACCTCCACAATATCACCAGTGGAAACTGTAGCATTAGGATCGTTTGCCACAAACAATTGATCGCAAATTCCACAAGTATGCCATGCAACAGGATGATGGTGCTTCAAAAAAATTATTATAATATATATTAAACCAAAACAAAATATATATAGATAATATATACAGACCAATAGTTTCTGCAATCGCATATGTTTCTCCGCCTCTTCTTTCTGCTCTTTCTTCTGCTTTCTCTCTATAACTACAGTCCAACACGCGTAGGGAATGCATTCGATGAGCTCAACGCATACAACATATGCGTTCAAATATCCCTCACTTCGAATGTGACTCAAACTTCGAACGCATACCTTAAATGCGTTTTCGGTGGGTTATTTTTGGAATATCTTTTTATAGTTGGGTATTTTGGGATTTATTTTCAAAAATATAAGTATTTCCGTACAAAACCCTAGATGGAAGTGTGTAAAGAATGAAGATGAAGGGGGTATTTATAGAGTTTGAGGAGTGAAATAAGAGTGAATAAAATTAATTAAAAAAAGTAAAATAAATGTGGAGAGAGAGAGAGTTGGTGCTAGTTTGGAGGGAGGGAGAGGGAGAGAATTGATTAATTTTGTATTTTTGTAATGAAAAATAAATAAAGTGTAAGGTTTTATGGGAAAAGAAAATGTAAGAGATAGGTGTATAAGATATAAGAAATAGGTTATAAGAAAAAGTAGAGATAGAGGAATAATATTGAATAATAAATGAATAGTATACTAGACAAATAAAATACCGAAAGTAAGAAAAATAGCGTAAAAAGGCTATATCTGATATTTTTAGAAGCCGAAGTATTTTGAAATTGATATTTTATGAATCCTCATCTTATTATGAGTCTAAATATATTATCGAATATTTTCACCTCTCTACATGTTTGGACTCTATTTTTGAAAACTGATCCTGTTTGGGTCCGAAACGAATTAATTTTTGACGAATATGATCGTTTTAGGCTATATTACATTATTACGGACTATAATCTACGATTATCTCATTTTTATTGTTTTAGGATTGCAAACGCGGAATTATCGAATCTAGATTCACTAGAATTTGTTATTAACCTAGTTGACTTTAGGGTTTCTGGTTGATTTTCAGTTTTAGGGTTTAAGCATAAAATCTAGGGGTTTAACGTAAATAATGTTCCACTGATATGACATTTATCATGGCATGTAACTTTGCAGAAAAGCTGTGAGAATAATTGCAACCTAGCAAATTGCTTATTTTACCTTCAAATATGCAGGTTCAGATCTAGTTATTTCCTTCTGTAAATAGAATAGCCAATAAGGTTCACAATTGAGGTTGAAGTTTATGAACAAATCCTGCATTATGTTTATGAGTGCTCAGTATGCGAAATTATTCTTCGCCTCACTTTTGATGACAATTAGAGCTTGCTAGGCATTGATCATACTGGGACAAGACTAGGTCAATTTTCCATGTCTTCTTAATGTAGTGGGATGTGTGAATGCTGAGGTTATTGAATCCATAAGGCTAAAATTGAAATATTATCTCCAAAGCCCATCCTTGATGGTATTACTCCCGCCGTTGTCTCGCTCAATATCTGAGGCTTTTGTCCTATACATGAAAAAATACTGTTTGATCCGTAGCATATCTGGACAAGAGGAAATGCTGTATTTTCTTACAGAATCTCTTCCATATTGAAAATTTTCATATCATTGTTGTCATTCTATGTTCAAACTTTCAGGGCATGCTACAAAATCACCAATTTGAGACTAGTGGAGATTGAATTCAATCGAAAGGTGCTGCTTGATAAGCTGAAGAAGCACAAGGAGGAGGACTTGGAAGTGATACAGGAAGCCACTTGCTGGGGAAGCTTTAGAGCATAATAATGATCTCTTGCTTCCACCATACCCCGGCCGTCCTCAATTTTCAACTGAAAATTGGCTCTATGTCAACTTCATTGCAGAAGTCATTACAGAATGGAATATTATCCAGTGAGCATACAAATGGAGGAAGGAAGAATTTAACTAACCCAGAGAGCAAGCACACACACACAAATCGTATGAGAAACTTTTTTGGCTTAGTAGCCAAAGCAACCATTGTTGTTGTGGGGGTGACATCCGGGTTGAGCTTGGCTGGATTCAAACCAAAGCAAAGGGAAGGCTTAGTGCCTTTCAAGTTTCTAGACATGCTTCTTTAATCAATTAGTATTGAAAGAGAATCACAAATCCAATGTCCTTCAGGAAAAGTTCTTTCAGTAGATGATGGACAAGCTTGATGTACTGTTCAAGAGAGAGTTGAAGTTCCATTCGAGTCAGTTGTTGCAACCCCAAATGTGAATTCAGTTGTGGTTAATCTAGTTCTGCTACTCCTAATTTCTTTTATATCTTTTGTCTTACATAACACATCATTTTTCCATGGAGCAAGTTCTTCAGTTCTGCATATGCATTTGTTGTGGTTCCAGCATGAAAGCTTCAAGTGTGGATGGAGATTGATCCCGCTAATTGAAAAAAAAAGCAACGGGATGAAAGATTAAACTGTGTGGGATTAGTTTTGTCCAATGTACTAATATTGCAGTTTGCACACTACTGCAATTTCATTGTATGTGTATTAGATATCCGCCTTTGAATTTTGTGTACCTAGTAGAATGTTTCCTGCTCTACTAAAAATTTGTTGTTAGTTGAAAGAACCGTATAGTGGAAGGACTTTTTTTCAAAATAGATTTGGTTTTGAAATGGGTTAATGATAAAAATAGTACCTGAATTTTTGTAAAAATAATAATTAGGTACCAGAAGTTTAGTTTTAAATAATTTGGTACCTAAAAAAATTTTGTGTTGATTTTTTTCATGCTTAAAGTTTGGTTTTGACAATTTTAGTACCTAAATAAAGTTTTTGTTGACTTTTTTTCATACATAAAATAAGTGAAATGAGATATAAAAAAAGTCAATGAAAAGTTTATTCAGGAATCAAAAAGTATCAAATTTAAACTTTAGGTATGAAAAAGTCAACAAAAACTTTGTTCAGATACCAAATTGTTTAAAATCAAACATCAAGTACCTAATTATTCTTTTTGTGAAAGTTCATGTATCATTTTTGCTATCATCTCTTTTGAAATTAATAACTAATATAGGACATAATAAACTTAATTATAAAAATAGACCACCAAACTCACATCTAAGATATGCTTTTTTCGTTTTAACGTGTTGTCAATGTCTTCAATGCAAGCAACTATTGGAACTTGCAGCTCCAAAATACAAGTTATTACAAATTTTTTTATGCACCTATAAGATATGAGTTTGATTGGTTATCTTAATAATTAATTTATTATCAATTCTATTTTAGTTTTTTTTTTTTTTTCCAGAAGGTCTAGTTTGACCCAACACCATTTTCCCTCTATGGCGACATTCTTATCTATTAAGACAGAACGTCTTTGCCTTTCCCTAAAACTAGGTGACAATCAAGAAGATTACGTGACCTGTTTGTTCGGTCTTCTCAAAGATCGACGTAAATGTTCAGGATATCATCAATCTAATGATCACGCTGTACTTATGTGCAAATTTTGGTTTGATAATATAGTTCATGATAAATCTAAATAATTTTATTTGAAGGATATATAAATATTAATAATATATGATTATAATAGACTATGTGACTTTTGGATGATTTTCAGTGAAATTATATATTATCTAAGAAGCGTTAAATATTTCAAAGTATGGAAGTGATTTTTCACTTGATTAAAGAGTTGTGTTGTTTTTTTACTGAATTGTGTAAAAGTTGCAATTATTTGAAATGTGCATAAAAGAATGTCTCTTAAGTTTTAAAAGTTATAAAATTATATAAAGTAAATTATATGGACACTCCTTGAAAAGTTGAAATTATATGAATCCCACATTTTCAAAAAGTTAATAATTACCCCTAGCAACTGCGGGGTCCAAATATATTAAATAAACGTATTTATCTCTTAAAATAAATATGTATGAAAAAATAATTAAAAAAAATGTCATGTCATATTTATTTGTTGACTTGGCAATATATATTTTTTTTTCTTTGTTAACAAATAACTAAACATGTCTCTCCTAATAAAAATACAATTGTAAACCAAAATCACCAAACCTTATTTTTAATCTTTCTAAACGACAGGTATATTTTCAATTTCTTTTCATTTTTTTTAATTTTTTATGAAACAACGCTACAACTTTTTATCCACAAATTCTAATTTCATAGATGGAGATGAAGACAATGGGCATGCATTTGTAATCTAACTAGTTTTATTAAGAGATAAGTGTTCAACTTTAAACATTAAAATCTAATTTCTTCTTAATCTATAGTGTCTATCATATAATTAGGAATTGCTCTATGATATTTAATTGTGGATTTATACTATGATAAGGTCAGCTATTGGATTTTACTATGATATTTATAATGACTCATTATCTTATTAATTAAGTCATTTCTATCTTCTTTCATATAGGAGAAAAAAAGTGTAGTCTTTCTTATTTCAATTTTTTTTTTCATTTTTTTCTTGTCTTGTCAAATAAGTATTTATCCTTGCTATCATAAAATATATACACGAGGTAGCTTCATTAGCATACCCAACATTGCTATCAGTAACGTTATTGTGCAGACCTCCTGAAGAGCTCTTGCATAGTGAGCTCTTACCTGTTATACAAGACACATGTAATAAAAAATAGATGTCATTGTGCTGCACTTCAAAGGACAAAAATCAAGGAAGGCAGTAAAGAAATTTCCAGAGCTAGAGCTCCTTATCACAGAGCATGTGCTCCAGGAATACAATGAATTTAGTGTAGGTGTCTAGATGATTCTCTCTCTCTAACTCCCTCTTTGTTGTAACTGCCTGTCTTCCCAGGTGTTCTAACCAATTCTATCCCACATTAGCTCTACCACTCCCTCAACACAACCACACTCCCTACTCCTTCCCATGAACACATCTAGTATCTATAATTAATAGGGTGTCTAACATTGTCTTGTCTCCTCCTTGGGCTTGAGCATTGTCTTCAAGGGAATATCAACGAACTGAGGAAAAGCCAGTAGTCTGCCCCTTGCATCCTGGGGCAAACCATCGGTCTACTGAACCAAGACCTGTGGGACATCCATGCTATGCACTTTACACGCCCTCCGCTCCAGAATTTTGTGCGGATCCACAAGATAAGCAGAGTCTCATACTCATATCTGATGGTATAGAAACAACCTCCCAAGAAATCCCTACGGCCTTCTTCAATTACATATCAAAGAACTGGATGTAATGTGAACAACCTTTCTTCTGCTTTTTATTAGCATAGTGTACCATGCAAGATTAGGCCCTTTATAGATTATAATGTCGTTGCCCTAATGCTTCGTCTTGTGCCATCAAATTTTTACTAAACGCATCCACTTTAGTCTCACAAGGAATGAGGCTAGTGAGCAAAGGTGGAGGTTGTCCATTCATAGTTCCAGAAGGGGTCTTCTGATATGCACTATGGTAATGATGTAGATACCAGAATTCAGTCCATGGAGTCGATGTTGCCCTAGTGTTAGGCTGGTCTGATATGCAAAACATCACAAGTGTGTATTGATCAGGAGTAATGAAACACTTTGAATCTTGGGGCTCCTAAATAACAACTAGGAATTCAATGAAAGTAGAAGTTTCTAGATGATTTTTCTCCCTAACTTCCTATTCCTAATACAACCTGACTTGCCAGCAGTACTCTAGTGGCACATCAGCACTAACGCTTCTCTACACATTTACTCGCCCTACTCCATCCTATGAACACGTCCAATACATATGAGTAATGATAGGGTGTCCATAAAACTCAAAATGCATATTACCTCCTTCATACAAGTAACCAGAGTGTCGATCACTTGTTTGATCTAAAACTGATTTGTGGCAACAAATGGACAGGTACACATTTCATAATGTACGTAGAAGTAGTATATAAATCATCATTATTAACAGCACTTGTTTCATTATGTGGCTTAGACTGGAGGAGGCACGTATGTTCGAATTAGTAAGGAAGATAATATGAAGGAAACCCATCATATGCACCAAGAAATTTGGGCCTAAAACAATGCAACGAAGGCAATACATCTTCATCTGGCAACAAAGCAAATAGCAAGGTCAGAGATAATATGGATTCAAAAGAAGAAAATAAGAATCTTAAAGATAAAAGCTGCGACCATACATATTTTAGCAACATGATGAAGTGATGACTGCACAAGATTATGGAAAAAGCACCATTCTTCCTCAATATTCAATGAAATTTCTTTTGATTGCTTAGTCTCATCGAATATCAGTACTTGCTTCAAGTTTTCAACGCGACTCTTGTCCTTCAGATGCACACTCAGTATTAGCTCAAGATAGAGCATTACACAATTGAAAGCATAAAAGATGCTTTGCAGAGACATCTACAAGATAAAATTTATTACCTTAAAGACACGCTGCCAAAACTTGTGCGCATGGGTTTCCAATTAAAACCATTTCTTTATGACCAATTGATTTGTTATTGTTGATATCTCCACTGAAGTAGCAGTCAAGATACTTTCCAAACTGAAAAAAGAAATTGACAAAGGCTGTAATAAATACATGTATACTAGGCATACCCTAGAAAGAATAATCTACATTCGTCTAATATACAGTACAGAGCTTCCTCCCAAAGGGATTGACAATGGGCAGAGGCTGTGTATCCATCACCACACCAAGAAGAATACCCTCATGCAACATTCCAGCTTCACCAAACTTGAGTATAAGGACAGATGCATCAAAAGATAGTGAGAAGCTGGCCAGAAGGCGTCCACAGAATGTAGGTTCACACCACATCCTGTGAGATATTTTCTGTAATGCACCATATGAACTAGCAAATCTAATGCATCTTCAGTGACATCAGGACTGGGAAGATCCAGAGCCTTCTGCATTAAGACTAATAATCAAGTTTCATTCATCAGAGACCAATTAATCTACTGAAAAAAAATAAAATAGAATGAGTTCAACCATTTTCCTAAAGTGCCAGACTACTTGGGATTCTACGGTCGAAAAGGAAAGTTAAGTGGGGTTTTTCTTCTGGATTTGGGGGGTGGGGGTGGGAAGATGAGAGAAGCAAAAAACATTAATCGAATCCAATAAAATGCCTCCTTCAATGAAAACAGTGTCCTTATAGATGTCTGAAAATCATCAGAAGCAATCAAGGAAGACAATAAAATTGTTCACAGACATTGCCCGCAGCAGCAACAGCAGAAGTATATCCACTATTTCATTTAAGAAGTGAGAAAATAGAGTAAATATAATTCTGTAAATAAAGTCAAAATCAAGAATCCTGCAGTTTGAATTATATAATATAGAAGCTTGAATTCCCCATATATCCAATGTCAAACACAAAACAATACAAACATATTTTTGGCATCTTTTCCAGTCGCTTATTTATTTCTCTATCCAAAAGCATGCTACAAAAAATAACTCCTGTTACATCAAATCTTTAGATTTCTGCTCATTCCTATCCTATTTCAACCTTACATCTCTTTGTCTGCTTCCATAATCCCTGTTCACAGACATTTTGAACTGTCTCTTTTTACATGAGCAACTTAGGCACTAACCTAATATTCTTACAAATAGCAGCATACTAAAGATTTCGGTCACTAAAAATACTCTTTTAAGATTAAAATGATAGAAGTAAGAAGGCAGTAAGAAGGTATGCTCTCTTATCTTCTTTCTGATGCATGGCTGCTTAGACATATAATGGAGCAGTGATGATGGACGTAAAATTCACAGCAGATGCTGTTAATGTTTTCCAGCACTAAGAGATACTGAAAGATGGTGAGTTCAATACCTCAAATACTACTCCTTGCAATGTTGCCTTGGGAATATGACAAAAGCTAAAAAGAGCTCTAGGACATGTAATTCTCCATGAAGATCATGTCACGGTGAATGGAGGAATTTCAGATGCAAATTGAAAGATAGCCACAGGACAGAAGGTGTAAATATAGGACCTTTTTTGGAGGTAATCAAGCTTCTCGAAGAGCAAAAAGCAGAGGTTAGTGTTGAGATCCAATACAAAGTTAGAATACCACATAAAGGTTCAAACTACAAATGAGCTATCATGGATGTGCAATCTACTTGACAAGATTGGAGTATGTTATTACCCCTTTTTCTACGTGATCACAGCCAAGAAGCATATTAGTTAAATAGGTGTGCTTTGTTTTGTTACTTATTCTATTGTGCTATGTTGTTGTCCTTTTTTTTTTTTTTAAATAAATTATCAACTATCATTCCTTTTGTTTTTGTGGCTGGCGTCTTCCATGCAAGCGTAATAGTGGGAAGTTTGTGGAAATGGGAATTGTGGTGGCAGTTTGCTAGACCATAGTAGGGGAGTTGTTGGACATATCATGTAAAAGAATTACGGTTGATTTTGTGGGCTTACTGCGGTTGTAGTTATGCAACTTCCCATTTGTATGAAGTTAAGTCTAAATTTCATTAAAAGTATATATTTAACCAAAGATTGTCGGATTCTCTCTATGATAAGCTCCAAACTATATTCACCATAGAAAAGCATGGGAGAAAAACAACATTCCTCTAATAATTCCAATACCATTGTTAAACAATCCTGCAACAATTTGGTATCAAAGGCATCCAACAACTCCAACAGCAGTTTGAGTGTTCATGACCATGTATCAAAATGATAAGATGCAAGTCGAAGCCATATCTCAGCATCTAGCCAATCTCTCACTTGAAGTCATTGCCCAGAAGGTAAAGGTAAAGGACTAGCAGAATTAGGTGGGTTGGTGTTGAACAATTAGAGAGTCAGCCTATGGTGGAAGAGATGTCAGATATATGATGGGTCAGTGGAGCCTATAGGGCAGCTCAATCACTGTAACCACTTTGAGCATAAAAAAGTACTAGATGAGAAGAGGGCCGTGATTGAGGCTTTCCATAGGGAGGGGAGACATTTAGTCATGGCTCCTAAAATTAGAGGGTGACCAACCTAGTCTTGAGTGGAAAGATTTTAAGGTCATGCGAAACTTGAGGTTTGGACCACCGCTACAAAGTAATAAATTGAGGGAGATCACTAAGCTGGAGCAAGCAGGTTTTGTAGACGATCCTATAACGATTCTGAAGCTATATTTCACCATAGGAAAGCGAGCAACAAGAAAGAAAAACATCCAAACCTCTAATAGAAACTAATATCATTGTACTCATTCTTAGCCGGGAGTAACAACCAAGTTACAATCCATATTGCAACGAATCCCACTTTTAGGAAAAAGAACAAAACATATTGATGCCAATCGTCATTCATTTTAAAGGCAATTTGGTGTTTTAGTTATGTCACAGGCATGTGTTTTACACTACAATTATCCATCTATCACGAACACATAAATATAATTAGTTTTTTCTATGAATATCAGGCTAACAAGGAAACAATTAAGCAGGAAGAAAAGTGGCTCAATATTTGAAAGGCACGACCTTATGCTCCAGTACCTTTTTGACTCGTTATTTTGATACAATTTTGATGTCGTTTTGCATTATTTTAGAATAGGCATGGATAATAAGAATAGCCAAAAAAAAAAAAAAAAAATTGAAAGGGCAAATACAATTATAGTGTACCCAAACTTAACATGCTTCCTTTAATACCTGAGCCTTTGATATCCAAACAAGCTCTGAAGATTCTGTAATGGTTGTGCTATGGGTGTATTGGAGAGGCTTATATGCATGTAAAAAGGGTTGAGCCAAACCCATGTGGGACAATCCTTCACGCCATGTGTAGCAGTGGTCCCCAAAAGGCTGTGCGGGAGAGAGTCTTCCCGGTAAGGACTCCGGGGCCCACAGATGAGGGCGATGCTACTGTGAAGTGGTAACGCTGGGGAGCCCACATGAAAAACACCCAACCCTTTTTACATGCATATAAGCCTCTCCAATACACCCATAGCACAACCATTACAGATTCAATTTCTGTTACTATCCTAATAGACTTGTAAAGACCGGCAAGAATCGATTACATAGGCTACTTTAAGTATCGTAACCGAGGATTCAGCAATGTTAGTGGCTAATATAATCTGCAAGAGAAGAACCTTAAAGTCACAAAAGACTTAAATGAACGATCAACACAAAAAAAAAAATATATATATATATATATATATATAACAGCTAAGAAAGCTATCTTGTACAAATTAGCAATGCAGTAGCAGTTCATGCAGGCAGACCGAAATGGCTCACTGCCCTTGTGAGGTGAAAATATGCCAGTAAATCTCTGCATAACTTATGATTCCGCACTCCACTTTCTTTGGCAGACTAAATAAAGTAGTAAAAGGATAATTATCATATGCTACTAAATCTCTCTTTAGTGGCAATTATTCCAAAATGTAAACCTTATCTACTGGTGAATTTCAATAAAAAGATGTAATAGCCCTTATTTTATTGAACCGGTGTCATAAATGATTATATAGATTACCCAGTTTAATGAGATAAATATTACTTAGTTGTTGGTGATGTTGGCTATGAAAAAGCCAACTCATTATTAATCAAATTCTTTCATTATCAACTTTTCAAAGTAGATATCACTACCTTATTTTGTTGTATAAATAGGAATCATATTTGAGGCACAACCCTTCAAGGAAGACAAAACGAAAAATAAAGAGACATATACACACACATAATTTAAAATAAAAATTACACAGTAGAAATCTTTGCTAGCTTCACATGGTTACAACCTTCCGATGGGACTTCCAGATTTTCATGGCCATTAGAGCTTGCTCTATATCAATGCTGATATGTAAAACATGAACCTTAAACTTCGAACTTAAAGGTTTCAGGAGACGCCACTGCTGCTCCTGTTATCGGTATGTTGGCAGAAAAGCCAAAATGCTCTTCTCTTTATCCTCCTCATCATCATCTATACGCAAAATCAAGTCACAAATGAGCTTGTGCACTTCAGGCTTGACATTTGCATCTGCTGACGAAGGCCTTCCACCAGAGCAGTACTTTTGCGAAATTGACTTTATACTTGCCCCAAGTACTTTCGCTACCTGTACTCAGTAGTCACGCATATACATTAAGACACGCACACACACACTCCATATAGAAATTAAATGAGGATGACACGAAATTATTGCTTTTTTTTCCCCTTTTTTTTCCTATTTATCGTTTAGCAGTTCTGTTGTGTGGATGTAGACGATGGACGGCTATGTACAGTTTGGTGCTTTAGTTTTAGCGAAAAGACAGGTCCTATTTCTCTAGGCAATTTTTCCATCCAATAAGAAGATTTCCTTTAACAGGGAGTGTATAGTTGGCAAAATTGACATATGAATGCATAGATGCTTTTTCTATTTTCCAAAACCTTACTTAGATCAGCAAAGACAAAAAGCAAATAAAAAAGAAACTCGAATTCTGTCACTATTGAGTATATGATGGAACAGTACGGTCCTCAACATGACACGAAAACTAAAAACCATTAACTCTATAAAAATTCAACCTCTTTATCTCTATTATTGCAACATGAGAATAATCTCATAAATCTTCTTCTTTCTCTCTCTTTTTTTCCCCTCTTCTCATTAAGCTATCACAAACATACAACCCTAAGATGGATTACTAGTCAGAAAACTGCTTCGTGTGCAGGGAATAATTTGATAAGAGCCAGCTTGTTATAAGTTTTATTTTTGCTATTTTGCCCAATTGCCATCTTATTTGCGCCGGCCATTTGCCTAAATAAGACAGATATAAGGTGGTCTGTGTACATGAAAACCTTTAAGTATATTCAGATAATGAAAGATAAGAAAGGGCAGATATAAACAAAATGAAGGCACACCAATAAGACCCTACATCATCTGCTAAATTTTAATGATCATTGATGAGCAATTTTTTGCTAATGTTCATTCTGCTATAAAGGAAATGGACAATAAGCCCAATCAATTGATGAAGAGTAAGTCCAAGTATGTCAGAGGCATACTATATGTATCTTTTAGAACATGTTATAAAATAAATATAAATAGTCTATACCACATCTAAAAGTACAAGTTTTTAGAACAGATAGTTGTTGTGCTAACATTAATACGGTATCAAAATAAGAGATCATAAGTTCGAATCCGCACACACTTGTTACAACCTCATTAAAATTAAGTCATCCACTTGATGAATCTTAATCAAAATAAAAATCTCAGCCCACAAGAGGGTTATTATAAAATAAATATAATAGTTTACATCATATCTATAAGCTTAAACTTTTAGGTTAGATAGTTGTGGTGCCAACATTAATAGAACATAAAATAAAGATTGTTTTTTATAATAGGGAAACTTGTATTAATACGAGATATTGTTAGATTTTTTATCATCTATTATTTAGAGAAAGCACGACTGGGAAACCTGTATTTTTTTTTTTTTTATATATAATAGGGAAACTTGTATTAATATGCTACTGTTATAGATAATAATGGGAGTAAGGAATTGTTCAAAAATTAGACTTAGTAGTTAACTAGTAGTCTAGAGTACTTTATGAGATTAAAAGATTTTCACAGATTATTTTTTATAATAGTGAAACTTGTATTAATATGAGATATTATCAGATTTTTTATCATCTATTATTTAGAGAAATCATGATTGGGAAACTTGTATCAATATGCTACTATTATAGATAATAATGAGATTAAGGAATATCAAAAATTAGACTTAGTATTTAACTAGTAGTCTAGACTAGTTTATAAGATTTAAAGATTTTCTATAACAAACCCTTATTATCCTATTTCAAAATCCTAAATTCATCATAGCTATATCACACCTCATAAATATATCCAAATTATGACTTGTGGCAACTAGTCATTACCAACAACTATCATAGGGATCCATCAAACATAAGAGACACTCTAACCACACTCTTCAAACAATACAATGAAGAATGAATTCAAGCTAAGGTTGAGAGAGAGGGCAAAAAGATAGGTAAACCTCTTGCTTCTTATTTTAGCAACACCTCTATTGAGAGTGCGATATATAAGAAAGTGGTCCCATGAGTTTCCATATATAGGCCTTATTTCTTATGTGACATACTCTTAAAAAAAGGGCACTGCTAGTGCCCCCACCAATAGGTAGGTCATGGCTATCCACATTTTATTGAAGAGAGAGATGAAAAGAGAAAATGGTAGGAAAGAGCTTCAGGCTTTAGCCTTGTTTATAGAAGAGGTGGCTTTTCAAGTTAAAGAGCTTAAGGGGTAGCAAGACTAGTGGCAAAGGAGGAGAGGTAAACTCCAGCGACAAAACTAAGAACTACCGAAAGAAAAACTAATGCACAACTGATTGGCATGAGTGTGAGATTCTATTGTTCTAGAGACTTCCTATCAAATTCAGCCAGAGAATACATTGAAATAAGTAACTCGTCTTAACTCAACTAGGTCAACACTACATGAGCAACAATTGCTCAACAAAATTCTTTTGATAGAGAATCTAACAAAGCTGCTGCCCTGAATACCTCTTTCCTCTATTTATGTTCCTCAAGCACTGCTTCGAGTCAACATCTAACAGAAAATTCTGGAGCTTGCCACATCAACAACTTACTAGCTCAACAAATATTTATTTACATGATTATCAATATTGTGCCAACTTAGCAATAATTTATTTATTTACAAAAGTCAACTCAATTACTAGACTACTGAATCTTCTTTGAATGTGTTATTTTTAAAGCCTCCTCAAGTAGACTTGTCTAATTTCCAGTACCTGATGTCTATCAATTCCCCCATCCTCAAGAATGTCTTTGAGCAAACACAACCTATAGGTAACGTAGCTTACTCTTTCAACAATTTGAAAGGGACCAAAACATCTTGGAGCAAGCTTCAAATTCTCCTTAATCTTTAATCTAGTGCACAAGGCAGGTCAGGTGGTTACACAATTGAGCATGAGCCAAATTAGAGCTTGCAACAGATCAGAGCTTCTGGTTTTGGCCAGGGAAAAGAAGGGGGGTGGGGGGGAAGGAGGGGTGTAAATCAGGGGATTGTTACCCATATACAATCTCAGATAAAGTGAAGCATGCAACCATTTGAAAAGATATGTTATAAGAATACTCCAACAAAAGAATCTAATCAACCTTCTGTGATGCAAAACAATGAAGATATCACTCTAAACTTCGATCTAACACCTCCATTTGACCATCAGTTTCTAGATGACAATACATGCTATAGTGCAAAAGAGTCCCTTAAGACAGGAAAAGCTCATGTCGAAAATTATGGACAAATAAAGAATCACAATTGCTCACAATAGTACGGGGAATGCCATGCAATAAAATGACCTCCTTAATAGACAGATCAGCATTTCAGTGCATTAATAAGGTGTTTCAATTACAAGAAATACTTGGATAGTCAATCCACAACAACAAACATCACATCAAATCCCCTTGACTTATACATCTCTGTGATAAAGCTTATGGATAAGTCTTCCCAAATGGCGTGCGGAATTGGTAGGGGATTCAAGAGTCCTGCTGGAGCCTGGCCAGCAACTTATTACACAGACAGATCGCACAAAAGGCTACAAATTGTGCAACATCTTTGCACATGACAACCCAAAATAGATTTGCAGTGATCCATTTATAGGTCCTCAAGAATCCAGCACGCCCACCATTTTGAGCATTCCATGCCTTTGTTGTGAAGTAACAATCTGCCATGACAAGTAGCATATGAGCATAGATTAAGAAACCCCTGGACTATATTTTGTGGTGCTAGAGAATGGACTACTGCAATATCAAAAGCTGGGAAGGGGGGAAAAAGCAACACTTGAAGAAATCACGTCTCAAGAAACAAGAGATTATATGAGAAAATCATGGCAATTCAGTTTCTCCATGATGATCAGAAATCCAAGTTGAGTTTTCTGGATGGCTATTTCAAGCAATAGAAGTTGAGAGCCGAAATCCCTATGATCATTAAACAAGTTCTTATCTTTGCAGCCTATGATTCAGACAAAGATTGAAGCACTACTAGAAGATGATCAATAATTAAAAAATAATAATAATAATGAATAAATAGCAGCATATCACTTCAAGAAAGAAATAAAATGAAAATTAAAAAACACCAAC
This sequence comes from Combretum micranthum, assembly GCA_024138025.1. Classification (NCBI taxonomy): domain Eukaryota; kingdom Viridiplantae; phylum Streptophyta; class Magnoliopsida; order Myrtales; family Combretaceae; genus Combretum; species Combretum micranthum. Next base: position 85,458 of record JAMXBD010002988.1, read on the forward strand.
CTCCTCGATCAGCAAGTAAAAATGTGGGCAATCCTCCCAGCGAAGCCTTAAGAGAAACATTAAAATCCTGAAAGCTACAGCATGATTTCTTGTTAGCACTGTGATAAGTTACTAGTCCAGTTCATGTACCTCCATAATTTGGAATTCCAAAGTTTCCAGTGGAAGACTCGTATTCTCCTTTCAAATACTCTGGTGATGTTACTATCACACTGCCCTTCTCCACCATAAACTTTGCCAAGTAATTCCCGCATAAAAGAGACAAAACCAACACCATAATAATCCATTCTGTCATCTTTCTTTACAGTGTCTCTCTTTATTCCTCACACGATCTAACGGTGCATACCACCACAAAAATGAGTGAAACCAGCTAATTGCTCTATTTTAGGAGATTTCAATGAGTTTGATTCTTAAACCCAGAACTGCTTGATAATCGACCTCCGTTTGCTTCCTATTGTTTCATTCGTATCAGCCGTCCGAGATTGATTGTTGAATTCTATTTTAACAAGTAGCTACTGAGAAAGGTGTAAAAATAAATAAATAACAATGACAATTTAAAGCTCAAGGAATATTATAATGGATAGCTCTATCAGACACATCTTATTATCTTAATATGGTCATATCAAAGTTTCATTAATGTTACATATACAAAGATTATACTGATTGTCCGCAAATAGATTTCCTAGTGAAATCGGTTCCATATAGTTTCCAAACCAGAGCGGCTGAGGCCAGAGCCACTGGAACTGGCCCAAACATCCACAGCTACAAGGGAAAGGCAATACAAAGAAGCCGGTTGCCAAATAGTGCCAACGAGAATCCTCTTTCCAGTGCGTTGAGGTATATTCGGGTGTCAAGAATTCGCTTGGCATGTTTATTAGGAAATTGGCATCAACAAGAAGTGCTACAGCCATGGAGCTGCATAGGAAGCTGACTATTAAGAAAAATGATGCAGAGACATATCCTAAGACAACCAGTTTGCTTGATTTGGAACCAAAAATTGGACCAGCAAATAAGTGGCTTGCATTGAAAGCGTTGTCAGTTAGAGCTGCCAATGCCAAAACTATCAGAATGGTAATTGTTGCAGTGAGTATGGCCACCATGAAGGTGTTTCTTAAGCTTTGTACTGCCAGCATGCCCATCTTGTCATCTCCCTGCCAAAACAGCATTTTAGCCTGTTTGGTGTCTCTGAAACGTGGACCTCATGTAAACCCATTCCTAAATGTTCTGCCAGACTAATGGAGGTCTTTTTTTTTTGGCCATTAATGGAGGTTGATGTATTACGCTGCGATGTCTGAAAGAAACAAGGATAGACATTATTCTTTAACACATTCCTGTTACCATTTACAAGTGGAGTAAAGAAAATTTCCAGAAAATAAGACAATGAAATGCATCATACAAGAAGGCTAAAGGCACGAGATGTTTCATTTATGTGAATTCCCGTTGAGAGGAGCATACCTCCAGCATTGGCAAAGATAAGGAAGGGTATGAATTGACATCTTCAGCTACAGATCGAATTGGACCTGCTACTTCAGTCGAACGAGATGAATGGTGGGAAAGCAAAGATCGGCTACGTTGAATATCACAGTGAGGCTGAGTCCTTACTTCCCAAAAGTCCTTGCATTTTGGGTGGACCAAGGCAATGGCCATCTCTGATGCACCATCATGCCCAGTAAAGTTTGTGAATGTTCCCTGAATTATGGAAGTTGGACTAGATTCGTCAACCTTGGTTGGATAAGATGAGACATGTTGATCAAATGGCTTGCGGTATAAAGAGAGAAGACATTTCTCCAAATTCGCAACTTCAAGTTCTAAGGATGCAATTTCCTCGATCAGATCCTTGACATGCTAAATCCAGCAGCAGAGAACAAGTGGTTAGCTATCTAAAATGTAATTGGTTTACTCATGAAAAGCAATTTAGTTTGGACAGTTGAAAGAGGCTGAGGTACCTTAGGGAGTATCTCTACAGAAGTTGCATCAAGAACATTACTTTTATGACTCAACGCCATCTCTAGTGCATGTCGCACTGTAATTTGGTCCTGAAGTTGTTCTTGGAGCTGCAGAATCTATACAGGAGAGTCATCAACAACAGTGATAAATTAGAATATATTTCTTTTTCACTGAACCAAACCTGACTGACATCAATTTTCATAAACCGCCAATGTAGAAAAGAGTTCAGATTCTTAAATACCTCTTTCTTTAACGTTTTGCAGCTTCGGTTTAGTAGATTGCATCTTACTAGCTTCAATGCAACTCTTTGGTGTCTTGACTTCCGTCTATAAACCAAATAAAAAAGGCAAATATCCACTTTTAATGAACATCATTTTGAAACAGGAATCATGAAAGCAGCAAAAGCCAAAGATGAATACACCACAAAAGCTCAAGAGTAGCCCTATTTCACTTTTGGCATGTTCTAAAAATGTTACATCCATGAATTTCAATGTTTCATATGCATGGTACTGCAAGAAAGGAAAAAAAGAGAACATTTACTGAACCAGCATTAGTTGCACCAAATCCTAAACCACATGTCGACAAGAGCCATAAAACAGTTCAAGGCGTTCATATGTCCAACCAATAAAATTGTATAAATATATCTATTAGGATCAAAGATAAAAAATTTGGGTTGTGATACATGTCTATCAATTTTATAAAAAAAAAAAATTAACAAAATATAAATTATAAACAATTAATTGTCAAGTCCATATTACCGATACAAGATGGCAAGTCATAAATTCGATTTTTAAATATATAAAAATCGTATTTATTACCTATAATTTTTGCATTTTATTTTTTAAATTATAGGTTTTAAATGCAATTTCCAAAAGCAAATGCCAAATCCCATTTATCAATTGCAATTTATTTATAAGTGAAAAACACAAATTGTAGCTAATAAATGTGGTTTCTAAAAGCAAATATGCCATTTTAAAAAGTCCTATATCTCTAGATTGTATTTTAATCTGCTAACATGCAGATATAGAACAACATTTTATATAGTTATTTTTATTTGATTGATATTTGTATAAAATTTTTTTGTAACAAATCAATAGATAAACATCTCAAATAATTTGTTTAAATATGAAAATTTTGATTGAATTTTCATAAAAACATAAATAATTAAGATGGGGATGTGATTGGCTTGAGAAAAAGTCAGCAGATCAATCAATCAATTATTCACTTCGACTTCGACTACCAGAGCATCTTGTTGGACATCGGACATTTGTTTGTTTTCCTTTTATTTATCATGAAAATTTCGGTATAGAATGTGGGGAGCGTCTATACGTGCAAGAAAGCGAAGTGAAAAAGGGTCGTCATTTTTTTTACTAGCCACGTTTTCTTAAAAAGTAACACCACCCTTCAAAGCTTTTTTTGCATGCATTAATAAAAAAAGGAACAACCGAGTTATATATATAAACTTGAGCTATGGTCAAGAATCTCACCAACCTTAACATAATCATATGATAAATCTCGACCTGTTGATTGAGTAAATTTTAGAACCTTAGTATAAAGATCACGGATCCCGAGAACGAAAAACTTTGGTATAGTGAAGAATGCCATAACTACTTCAATTGCAAAGATTGCAACTTTTTCAGGAGAACCTCTCAAAATAAGGTTTTCAAGTACAAAAATATGAGTTATGATTACAAAAAGACAAGCCTAATGGCCTATTTATATTATTACATAAGGAATTCAAAAAGGAAATAATAAATACGATAATAAATAAAAATAAATCGTGTAATATAAGTTGACTAGTAATAAAAGCTAGCGGCCTATAATTAATGTTGGCAGTTTCTAAATTCAAAAGATGAAACCGTCGGCAATAAAGACTGGTTTTAACACCAGCAACATAATGTCCAAGGCCAGCCGCTTATAGTTCAAAGATGGTAGCACGCGTTGCTGTTCGTCGTCTGCATCATAATTAGTCTTCCCAATACATAAAAAAGAGTCAATTTAAAGGCTAAAGACCCAAAAAAAATATTAAAAAAGGAAACTAAGTATCTATCCAAAATAATTGATTATTTATAACAATTTGAACCAGAAAAAGGAAACTAAATAAAGAGCTGAATAATATCATAATAATGGCAATAAAAAAAGTTCATTAATAGCTTATTTCTATTGTAAATCCATATTCAAAACAAATTCAAATTTAATGATATGATTGACAAAATCAAGTAAATTTCATTGGCTTAAATTTTACTTAAATCTTTATGTTACTAGTTATTAACGCGCTCTCGTTCATACGTCGTCATGTCCTTTGATCTACAAAAATATTGAGTTTTAGAGGATAGGAAGAACACACGACAACTATTCTTGTCAATATATATACACACACGCATAAGACATTAAAAGGCAGAAAGTGACAAGGAAACATTGGGCAACCTCATTTCTTAAGAATATGGGACTACTTTTTCTTTCTCAATTTCTTTTAAGGCCTGTAAAGTATATTCTAATCACATATTACTAATATTACACAAAAATGAGATATATTTGTGTATAAATAAATGTATATCCTTAATAATTCTTTATGAAAATAGGTTAAATACTATAATATTCATAGGCTCGATTTTCATTTTGAATTTAAAAATTTATTTTAAATAAAAATTTTATTTTTTATTTTCTTATATCGTTGAAAAAGAAAATACATCACGGATTGGCTCAAGTCTAAAATCACCATGGAGCTACCATGTTCTTGTAACTAAAATCGGCTTGTGTAATTAACACTACTTTTAAAGATTTATGAATAGCTAAAATTGAACCCAAGCATCTACAAATTAGCATACCAACTCTATAACTCTACAGCCCAAACAAGACACAGTACAAGTTGACAACTTTACGATGAAAGTTCCAAAATGTAGAGGGAAAAAGGAACGGCCGTTGAGAAATTGACCTGTAAAGAAGAAATCTGAGACGCGAGTTGTAATATACAAATAAATATTTTTTATTAAAGGGCAAAGATGTTATTTGATATAAAATAAGAGATTTTATGGTCAACTCTAATGTTTAATTAATTATTTTGTCATTATCAGGTATGTGAGTGGAGATGAAGAGAAAAACAGAAGACAAATGGGCAGGAATTGAAGGGTTTTTGAGTTCTCTTTATATCTTTACCCGATTCCTCTTCTCTAAAATCATTCCTAAACTCAGTTTTCTCTCATAAAATCTCTCTGTTGGTGATCATTTCATCAAGGGAAATAGAGAAACAAGTTTTAGGGGAGTTAATCCTCTTGTTTCTTTAGAGATTTTAAGGTATTAATCTCTCTATAAAGCTTTCTTTTGGATTTCGAAGGATTTCTTAGAGCTTTGGTATTCTACAGTCAAGGAAGCAGAAAAGGAATTAAAGAAATAGGTAAGTGATTCATTTCTTCTCTTTTCGAGATTCAAAAAATAAAATCTTTTACAGATTTCTTAATGGGTTTTGAAGGAAATCAAATTTGAGAGAAAAGTTGGTAAAAAACCTAATTAACTTTAGAGATTTCGTTTTGCTTCAAGGAGGAAGAAAATCCAAAATTGTAGGTAAGTTGAATCTTTTCTTTTCTTTTGATGATTTAAAAGAACAATCTTTTTTATTTTTCTTTATCTTTGATGGAAGTTTTTTTTTTTTTTTTTTTGTGGGGGAAAAATCTAAAGAAATCCTTAGATCTGGAATTGGAGAAATTGTGAATTCTATCAAAAGAGAAAGGTGTGTAGTTTAGGATTTGTAATTCTTTTTAGTTTAGAGTTTGATGATAATGGAACTAGGGTTATATTATGAAATCATGTTATGATTGAAATTAGTTATGAACAGGTGTTTTGTGGAGTTAGGGTTCTCTATTCCTAAAACTGATTAAAGGTATGACTTAACTTGTTTGTTGTTATAGGATTAGACATGATAAATTGACATGATATTATTTGACTATAATGAGCAATTGTTTTTGCTGCTTGTGCCGGGCTATGGTTAGTAAAGACTAGGCAGGACTATGAAACTAGCATGACGCCTTGATGATCTATGTGTGAGATTGTCCCAAGTTGACTCGTGCATAGAAAGGATTTTGGTAGTCTAAGAGTGATCCGAAAACAGTACCCAGGGTGTATGGGAGTTCTCAATACCAATATATATATATATATATTACCTTTTTTCTATATGTTTATTTTTACGAAGGCATGGGTTACTTCAGGTTTGGAACTAGATGCATATGGTTTTGAGTTATGTTGCTTCTTTGGCTAATTCAAGATAATAAACCGTGTTTGTTGCATTAGTTATTAGGTCATATGTGAATTTATGAATGATGCTTGTTCATGCGTATTTGCTTGTGGTTTGGCATACTAGGTCTTTGTGTTCATTCTTTTATCTTTTTTAGGAACAGGTGAAGATCCGGTAGTCTTTGATCTATCTAGATATAAAATATTTGTAGATGATGGGTAGAACGTTAGTGGACTTGATTATCTTGATGACTGCTAGATATGCTTTGGATTAAAGATAGCTTTTGGAAGACTATACCAGGTCTTATATTTTTCTTTATGGATTTTGGAAATTTTTATAAGTTTTTATTTCAATGTTTTAACTTCAAGATATGTTGCCTTTAGGTTATGCCAACGAGATTATATTTAATTTTTGTTATCAAATGTTTATAGATATATGAGATATTGTTGATATATCTGTATTTATGGATCAGTAGATTCATAGCTTTAGCATGTCCATCCCTAGTAAGGACATGGTGGGTTGCAATATCTTCAAGTTAGGGCGTTATACGAGTCCTTCAAGGGCATCACAGATATTCAACAATAGCTCTATTTCATCACCATCTTCTTCCTCCTTTGATTCTTTCAGTTCTCCTTGATTTCCTCTTTACTTAGGCTGCTTCTAGGATGATACTGAGTTTTGGATACAATTGCTGATTTTTAGCCTAAGCTCTATTGCTCTGGCCAACACTAACCCTATTCCTTTTTCATCCATTACTTACCAGAATTGGCTATGTTGTTGTAGTGCTTCCCCCACCCTTCCCTTTACAGGGTTTATTGAGAAAAAAATATTCTATGTATGTGCTTTTGTGGTTGTGTTGTGTTACAACTTCAAGGGTTTAAGAGATGAGAGTTGGGTTTTTCAAGGGCCCTAAATTGCATTTTAATTTGAATATAATATTATAAATTCACCCATATTAAATGTTAACGTAATAAAATAATAGGACATGCATTTTTATATGCTAAGTAATAGATTATTATTATTATTATTATTTTTAAGCTGAGTAGTGGCGGCAAAATGTTTTCACACGAGCGAAAGAGGCTGTAGTAATTAATCACAAAGGTAAAATTATTATTATTTTTTTTATTTTCAAGTCAACCGTTAAGAAGTTGCATTAAATTTTTAAATCATACATATAGTGTGTCATATCTTACAAGGTATGAAAAAGGCATTTAATTGATAAAAATTCGTATTAGTTGTGCTTGTTTATTTTATATTTAATTCATATTGAAAATGCAAAAATCTATCAAATCAAATAAAAAATAGAAAGAATTTATTTATGTTGTAAAAATTGTCAAAACCAAATTTACGCCTTGTCTCAGAAGTGTTTGTCAGAAACTACAACCTAGTAAACAAAACATTATTAAATCAACACTTTATACTGGTATGAGAATTTTTAATAATAATTATATTATTAAAATAAATATAATAATTGATATATTGAATAATATAATAATACTTAGAGAAAAAATTATTTCAATAGTACAACAATTGTTTGTGAATTTGAACCATAGGAATTGTTAAAATTATAAAAATAAAATAAATGGGTAATGTTAAAAATGGTACTTGAAGTTTGATTTTAAACAATTTAGTATTAGAAGATTAGTTTTAAACAATTTGGTACCTGGGATAAGTTTTGGCATATACTTTTTCTACTTGAAGTTTGATTTTGATATTAAACTTTTTGCGAAAACTCAGGTACCAAATTATTCAAAATCAACCATTAGGTATCTAATTGAACATTTTTGTGATTTTTTACATTAACCCTAAAATAAATAAACTTACGTCATTATAATCATACGCCATCAATAACGTGTCAAATAAATATTTAACATTATAAATATATGGTTTATATCATAGAATAGGAATGATCATGGAATAAACAAAAAGCTTACAAAGTAGACTTAAATTTTCGGGTTACCTCCCTCTGATTCCATGTGTGCAACCATGGGAAAAACTTGGCTCATGTGTAGCACAATCATACAATATATTCATGTGGCTATCTCACTCATATCTTACACCTAAATCGCATATATAATTAACTTCATGTTGAAGATGTATTAATTGATGATGAATAAATTGTTGAAAAAAAAATGTAGTTCATTCATCAAATAAGGATCAATGGGTTTTTTTTTCCTAGTGAAAAGAGTAAGGAAAAGAAAAAAAGTGAAAGCGATATTATGAAGGAACTTAGTGCGTATAGATTTATATAATCATAAGTTTAGGACTAAAGGTAATAGTAGATTCATGACATTACTACTATTAAAGATAGAGTACGGATGCGTACTTCAAAGACTTTGATATGTGGATATCAATAGTATTAGTACCAATAACAACATTTGATGACGATCTTCTAGCAAGTTAAAAATCCAATATTAATTCTGTCCTATGGCCACTTTAAGGAAAGATACCTATCAATTTATAGTATTGGAATTAATTGTTAGGTATTGTTCCCATAAAGATCTTTCCAAGTAGTAGTAATCACTATAATCCTATTATCTAACCAAACAATTCAATTATTGCAATTAATAAATCAATTATATTGAAATTACTAATTACTACTACTAGTTCAATCAAGATTACTCTTTTTGAAGATATTAAATTGCAAGACTTACCCCAATGTCGAATTACCACTAATATTATGCAATCTTGAACAGTAGAATTCCTTAATTAGATTAATTTATCTCTTGAGACTACTAACCCCTAACTTTGGATCAATCAATCGGAATAGCAATCTAAAACCACATTAATTGTACAAAGAAGTCACTAGTAGATTTAACCAATCTTAGATTTAAGCTAATATAAAAGAATTATGTTACCCCATCTCAAGTAATGCTTGCAATTCTCTTTGTTTATGCAGAATCTATTCAAATAAATGATTTCTCAATCTACTTATATGAAATCTTACATTGAGTCAATATGATAGAAATTATTATTTCAAGAACAAATAAGCACACATAAATGAATAATCAAAATCAATCTATTATTGAAAACAAATAAATCCTAGTTACATAATAAAATTAGGGTTCTTCAAGGTTAGGGTAAAAACCTTCTACACTTACGTAATAAGCCATCATTTAATAATATATTCGGATTCTACAGCTGCTTCAGAGGGTAATTGTTGACTTTTTGAAAATGTAGGATTCATATAATTTCAAAACTTTTCAAGAAGTGTCCATGTAATTTATTTAATAAAATTTTACAACTTTTAAAACTTAAGAGACATCTTGTATGCACTTTTCAAATAATTGCAGCTTTTACACAATTCAACAAAAAACAACACAACTCTTTAATCAAGTGAAAAATCACTTCCATACTTTAAAATATTTAACGTGTTTTAGATCATATATAATTTCAATGAAAATCATCCAAAAGTCACATATTCTATTATAATCATATATTATTAATATTTATGATATCCTTCAAATAAAATTATTTATATTTACCATGAACTATATTATTAAACCAAAATCTGCACATAGGTACGGCGTGATCATTCGATTGATGACAAAACTAATCCCACGCTGTTTAAGCTTTCATGCTGGAACCACAACAAATGCAGATGCATAACTAAAGAACTTGCTCCATGGAAAAATGATGTGTTATGTAAGACAAAAGATATAAAAGAAATTAGGAGTAGGAGAACTAGATTAACACAACCGAAGTTCACATTTGGGGTTGCAACAACTGACTCGAATGGATTTTCAACTCTCTCTTTAACAGTACAACGAGCTTGTCAATCTTCCACCGCAAGAACTTTTCCTAGAGGACACTGGATTTGCGATTCTCTTTCAATGCCAATTGATTGGAGAAGCATGTCTAGAAACTTGAAAGGCACTAAGCCTTCCCTATGCTTTGGTCTAAATCCAGCCAAGCTCAACCCGGACATCACCCATACAGCAACAGGTTGCTTTGGCTACTAAGCCAAAAAAGTTTCTCATACGATTTTTTTGAGTGTGACTGCCTCTAGGTCAGTTAAATTCTTCCTTCCTCCATTTGTATGCTCACTGGATAATATTCCATTATGTAATGACTTCTGCAGTGATGTTGACAAAGAGCCAATTTTCAGTTGAAAATTGAGGACGGTCGGGGTATCGTGGAAGCAAAAGATCATTACTATGCTCTAAAGCTTCCCTAACAAGTGGCTTCCTGTATCACTTCCAAGTCCCCCTCCTTGTACTTATTCAGCTTATCAAGCAGCACCTTCCGACTAAATTCAATCTCCACTAGTCTCAAATTGGTGATTTTGTAGCATGCCCTGAAAGTTTGAACATAGAATGACAACTATGATATGAAAATTTTAAATATGGAAGAGATTCTGTAAGAAAATACAGCATTTCCTCTTATCCAGATATGCACGGATCAAACAATATTTTTTTCATATATAGGACAAAAGCCTTAGATATTAAGCCAGACAACAACGGGAGTAATACCATCAAGGATGGGTTTTGGAGATAAAATTTCAATTTTAGCCTTATGGATTCAGTAACCTCAACATTCACACATCCCACTACATCAAGCAGACATAGAAAATTGATCTAGTATTGTCCCAGTTAATCAATGCCTACCAAGCTCTAATTGTCATCAAAAGTGAGGCTAAGAAGAATTTCGCATACCGAGCACTCATACTCATAATGCATGGCTTTGTTCATAAACTTCAACCTCAATTGTGAACCTTATTGGCTATTCTATTTACGGAACGAAATAACTAGATCAGAATCTGCATATTTGAAGGTAAAACAGGAAGCAAATTGCTAGGTTGCAATTGTTCTGTCAGCTTCTCTGCAAAGTTACATGCCATAATAAATGTCATATCATTGGAACATTATTTACGCATAAGCAAAAATATGGCCGGAGGATTAATATCCATTCATTCAAAAAATCTATAATTTATCATGCTCCAAACCAAATTGTCAATCATGTTTCACAAAACAACTGAAGATTTAAATTTGTTAAGTGATGAAGATAGATTTTTTTTTTTTAACTTTTTACTCATTGAAATATAGATGAAACTAGTCAAACAATACTATAACAAGAACTTCAATCGCACTGAATCAATAAATGATTATGCACATGCAAAGCATGGTAAAAAGGCTATTAAAAACCATAACAATTACAAATACAAAACACAATAGATTGACAGGTATTGTGAACTCTATGATCCTCGTTTTTTCTTTTGGTTAATTCAAAAAATTTCATTTAACCAAAGGAAGGATATAAAACACCAATACACGAAATAGGGCAAAACCCAATATTTAGAAGCCCAGAGTTAGGATAAACTACTAAGTTGATTACAATCAAGCAAAACGAAACAAAAAAGAAGCTAACATTAGGAACTGTTTATGACAAAAACATAATTCAAGATTTGTCTTACTAGAGCACGAGAGTTGGGAAAGATTTGCCCAAGTTTGGCAGAATTGCAAGCACACCAAAAGCAATAGATGGCAGCGGATAGGGCAGCACATCTTTGACTTGTAATTGGTTTTTTAGGCACTATTATGAGTCTATGAGGCCATCCAAAGCTCCTTGCCATGACAAGAAAGATATTGGACAGTCAAGGGGCAAGCCACATCTGTCCAAACCGAATATAAAAAAGGGCACAAGAGGAAAAGCTGCTCATGGGTTTCAAAACTAATGGAACAAAAGTAGCACGAAGTAGTTGAGGTCACAGGCCACTGATACAATTTATCAAGAGTGCGTAGCTTCCTTCTAATAGCAAGCCACATGATGAAACCATGGCTACGAATAACATCCCTATTCCAAATTAATTTAGACTAAGGAACTTACAAGCCATTCGGTACAAACACTTTAAATACACTTTTGATAGTAAAGATACCAGATTTACATGGCCTCCACACTAGTAGCCTATCTTTAGTAGACTTATTAGGATTAATATTTGAAGGGATGCTGAAAGTTTCCCATAAAGGAGACGAAGGTAAGTGCCAAAAACCATTCTCAATAAAGGAGCAAATGCTGGCATTTATAGGAAAGCTCGAGGAAGCTATTTCCCCTACATTAAAAAAAATTAAGGAGTGGACCTTGAGGAAGCCAATAGTCAGTCGAAAGGAAGATAGAGACCTCATACCCAGCCAACCAAGAAAAAAGCTATCGGACTAAGCCATGCAACTTCAAAAGTTTCTACTAGGACCAAGAGCAGATAGGAGGGATCTTAATTTCCTAAAAGCTTCTCCCTTTAAGAAAAACCATATGAACTCAGTCTACCCAGATGCCTCTAAAGTCTCCACGACATATACGCCATATATGCTTTAATTAGGCAGCCTTGTTGCAAGCTTCTATTTTGGGAATTCTAAGTCCTCTTTCTACATAAGGAGAGCATACACTTTTACCTAGCTTTTGTAGCTATCTAGCTCCACACATAGAAATTTTCATAAGCTTTTCAACTTAAAAAAAAAACCTTCTTAGGAAGAATGAAAATAGAAGCCCAATACACTTGAATAGAAAAATCACAGATTTTAAGAGCTTTAGTCTACTCGCATAAGATAGGACATTGGACATCCAAGCTTACAGTCGTGAAGTAATCTTAAGAGTTAGCAAATCACAACCTCCTCTCCTTAGTTTGGAAGACACAAGTGGCACACCAAGGTATCGGATTGGAAGTTGACCCTGCTAAAAACCTAAGGTAGCAAGTGTTGCCTCCTTAGTAGGAAGATCAACATTGGCAAAGAAGATCATAATCTTTGCTCCATTGGCACAAAGCCGAGATAAATCTTGGGAATTCTTTAAAGCTTGTTGAATGGTCAGCATAGAGTGGTATCACCTTTACAAAAGATCATAAGATCATCAGCAAAGCATAAATGAGTAATCCTATCATCCTTGCAATGCCAATGATATGAGCAAGCTGGATTAAAAGCCATATTATGGAGAATACAAGATAGAACTCCCATGGCAAGGATAAATAAGTATGGACAAATAAGATCACCTTGATGGATACCACGTTGGCTAAGGAAAAAACCCACTAATTCTTCATTCAGATTGACCGAAAATCTTGGTGTAAATATACATCGAACCAAGAGTTTCTTGAAATGAGATGGAAAATCCGTACAAACTAACACTGTCTCAAGAAATCTCCAGTTTAAAGTATCATAAGCATAAAAAATATCAACTTTGATGGTACACTAGGTGGATCACGAACAAGCTCTTGAGCCAAGAAGATGTTATCTGTCATTTTTTGGCCACGGACAAAAGCAGATTTCTCTTTTCCGATAAGAGAACCGAAGATACCCTTAAGGTAGGAGGTAAGAAGCTTAGAAGTGGCTTTATAAATCACACTACAACAGGAGATGGGCCTAAAATCCAATAACTTAGAGGACTGATAACTGAACTCCCAACATCAAGGAATCTTTGCTGTAGGGTACATCAATACGTCAATATGAAAGAGTAGAAAGTAAGTGATTTCAAGACTATTGATCAAGTCACTCTCAATAATGAGTTGATGTCACTGAATTGCTAGAGGTAAGCATTTACTTGGGGATTTTTCTTCTTTTGAAAAAAAAAAAAGAAAAAGAGAAAAGAAATGATTGAAAGACTATGATTTTTGTTACATCTCCATAGGTAACAGACCAGGCACCCTAAATTGTAGTGTGCATATACAAAATCCTTAAATTTATTAAGCTATATCCCTTTTTTTAGATGTATTGTTTCAAGGAAGCCTAATATCAATACTGATTTCATAGATGAGATCAACAAGAGAGGAAAATTTTTCGAGGAAGTTCTTGCATTTCCCTCTTAGATAGGAATACAATACGTAGGAGTGATTTCTAGATTAATGAATGAGTCACTTTCTATGACAAACACTATGAGAATACTCTTTTTCAATGATGCTTAGTCATAATTGGAGCCATTACCATGGTAAACCATATTACACTTGATTGGTGGCTGCAAATCACTGGCTTCAGTAGGAAAGAAATCGAGGATATCATCCAATTTAACTTGATGGTATTTAGGCTTGAAACACTTGGTATCCCTAGGGTTAGCCATAAGAATATTTATGAGATAAAATAATATTGCTTTTCAAGCACTAAGGACTGTTAGGAGGGCTTTTGACATATGAGCTACAAATAGTTTTGACAAGCATGGGTTAGAGAAAACATGAATAAAGAAGATGGCAATTCAAGTCAGCAATGTGTAACATGTTATGCATGAGAAAAAAAATGAAAAAAAAAAGAAAGGAAAATAAAAAGAAAACGTTGTTGCGTGCATTTGAGATCTTTGCTGAAAGTAAGTCCATGCTCATTTTAATTTAGAATTATTAGTAGAACATACTTCCGTTAGCAAGTAAAATTTTCATAAATAGACTTCTCCATCACCTAATGTAGGAAAGAAAACATCTTTGCTTAATATTTTAGAGGAAGTAATCTGAAGGGTTCTAGGTAACAAGTAAACCTGTTATATAGGGTTTAAATGGAAGCACAAGCAGAAGCATTTTGTGTCCCAAAAATCAACCACTTTGCTTTCCCAAAAACATGAGGCTGTAACAATCATGCAATTCCATCGGCTTTTAACTAGATATGTATATTCAAACACTTCTTATACTACTCCCCACGCATAGGTGCAAATGTCTCTATCATATTTCTTCTATTCCTACAAGAAACTTATATGAGCTATTCATGATGTGTTATGACTATTTAGGAAAATAAATTTTTATCTCCAATTTATTATCTTTTATGACATTGTCAACATGGTATTATGATTGTCAATACTCTCATGAAACATTTTAGAAATTTTAATTTTAGAAAAGTTAGCATAAAAAATATTCCTTGATAAGAAATAAGGCCAAAAGTATTGAATTTTTTACTTTTCTTTTAGTTTGATAGTTTAAGTGATTGATGTATTTTTCTCTTATAGAGCCATAAATCCTAATCAATATAGTTTCCACCAAAGAAGTTGAAACCCAATCAATGTCTAAACTGTTATCGCAAATCACTTTGTCATTAATCACCCTATGACTAGATCGCAAACCTGAAGTCATGGCATCACGGCAATAGATAACAGAACTTGTTATAAAACAAAGAATGAGACTTTGCAATCGTTGAACCATCACTCCAAACTCCTTTTAGGAGGAAATCATACAAAATTCTTAGTGTAATAGATGAGGATCTAAGAAACCCCTATCCTAAAACAATGCACTTCCTAAAGTATAAGAAAACAGCTGAAAAGTCATCAATCAGTACTAAAATGCAAGCACCACAAAAAGAGTAGCATCACATATTCTACATCATATATACCGGTTCTCTAAACTTGCCACACTTTACATCAATTGTTATATTATCACGATTTTTAAAACCAAACATCCACTCTTCATTTGCTCTTTCGACTTATGATATGTCAAAAACTACCCCTGGACACTAACTAAGCTTAGTTATTGTAGAAATGCAACTTCCAGGGCACTAATTATATAAAAGAAAGACCACTGCATTTAATTTCTAGAATTTATTTTTACAGTTTCTTATTTAGTACAAAGAGCTCTTGCTAAGAACAACATCCATTTGATTGTCAATTTTTTATTTATTCAGATTTGCATCTGTAACTTATCAATATCAGTTCAATTTGATTAGTTTATAAGTAAAAATGTCAGTTTTTCATCGGTATCAATTTCTTGACAACATCATTTGAAAACAACAAAAAAATGATACAAAATAATCCAGAAATGATGAAACAAACAACCATCTTCAGTTAAAAATAATTAAACATGTTTAATTAAAAATAAACTTATAACTAAAACCAGTGGAATAAATTTGTATATTTGTTACATATTAGTAGTTAGTTAATCTGGCAAATACTTGAAAAAAAAAAATTGTAACAAGTACAACTATGTATATTGATTTTATATTGGCTCTCCATCATATTACCAAACAAACCCATAAAATCCTAGAATATGTATGGACATACTGGAAGTCTACTACCATAATAGTCTTTTCTTAGCCCATAATGAGAAGGAATCACATTGTCATTTTTTCCTCAAATGCCCTATTGCTATTGACATTTAGAAGAAAAACAAAAGACACACTTTAGGTGGGGGAACTTATTGCCCCCGGATGCTCTATATTTTCAACTATTTAATGATTTTGGCCCTTGTTTGCTCCCTCAATGAAAGACAATAACAGCCTTGTAATAGGATATATACAGAGAGAAAGAAATGAGAAGCAGCTCAGGATCAGCTCTAGGAATTCTTAGATGTGTTGCGCATTATTCCGGCGTCCTCTATGCCATGGATAGTCTATGTGATTGTATATGCCAAGTTTCAATCTTAACACCATTTTTGTACATTGCAGGGTGTTGTGATCACAACCTTACGTTTCTTAGGAGTTCTCCCCTTTTTTATGTACAACTTTGTGTTACTTTGTAAATTATTCATACATTTAATGAAAATCCATTCTTAGCCAGGAAAGCAATTCTAAGGTTTTGAAAGCTCTAGTAGCAGCTTTGAGACACCAACCCAACTGGAGTTTTTCGGAAGCATATCCTTACATGATAGATAGCTTAGAGATGAAATTCCAATTAACCTTAAATTTCATAATCTCAGCTTCCACTTTCAAGCGAACCTAACTAACTAAATTCAACCTGACCAAGTATAATTAACATTACTTTTAAAGCTTTATAAATAGTTGAAATTTAACCCAATCATCTACAAATTAGCACACCAACACTATAACTCTATAGCCCAAATAAGATACAATACAAGTTGACTACTTTACGATGAAAGTTCCAAAATGTAGAGAAAAAAAGGAAAGGCAGTTGAGAAATTGACCTGTAAAGAAGAAAGCTGAGACTCGAGTCCTTGAAGGGCATCATAGATAAGGATGCAACGGGAGGTTTAGGACGAGTCATATAAAACCCGAATGCGATCTGATTTCCTATAAGATTGCCTAAACCCGTCCTGCGACCTTATAGAGTTTTATATGTAATACTCAACTTGCCCCTATAGGGTCATGGTCCTGACCCGCCCTCCCGTTGACCTCCTTTTTCATTCTTTTTTTCATTTTGTCTATTTATTTTTATGATACATATTCTCCATTGTTTCAATTTCTTTTCATTTGATGGTAAAACTACACATAAAAAAAAAAAAAAGTTAGTAAGCTAAACAATTGATTTTTGATGTATGATAATCAATTATTGTAACATAAATAGTATAATTTACTTTACTTGAAGATTGACATATATACATAAATAAGAGTATTGCCTTTATTAATCATAAAAAAGCATGACATTCTTAGTTAGACAAAAAAATAAATTATGCAATGATAAAGCTATAAAAATAATAAAAAAATGGATATTTTCAAGTTTTGATGTTGTAAAATTGTATTTTATTTTTAGTAATCTTATCGGATCGAGTCGATCCTATAGGGTCATAACTATGACCCAAACCCGACTCATGACCCTACAGGTCGCAAAATTTTTTCCAAACCCATCCCATAACCCTATAGGTCAAACCCTATAGGATTTTTAGTGTGTTGGGTGGGTCGGGTACCCTATAATGACCCGCCCAATTGCATCCCTAATCATAGATATTCAACAGCCGCTCTATTTCATCATCATCTTCTTCTTCTTCCTCTATTTCTTTCACTTCACCTTCTCCTTGTTTAGGCTACTTTTGGGATGGTGCTAAGTTTTTGATACAGTTGCTGATTTTTAGCCTAAGTTCTATTACTCTAGCCAACACTAACCCTATTACTTCTTCATCCATTACTTACAAGAATTGGCTATGCTATTGTAGTGATTTTTCTCCCCCTTTCCCTTGCAACAACCACACCAAACCACTCACATCGCCAACGTCCGTTGCCACATCAATGCACTTCACTTCCAATACCCAAACCAAATGCCAAATATCAACCCCCATCCTTAAATTACAATTTTTGTTTTTCTTTTTCTAGGTATATTGCAATATACCCATCAACATTCATTCAGAAATCAATAAAATTAAATGTGTTATAACTTTACTCTCTGAATTACACATTAAATGGTGAAAAAAAATAAAAATAATATGTAAGAGAAACACAACAACTGTCACGCCCCGAAGGAATACCCTAAACGTGGCAGCCCGCCACATAATATCAAGGCTTAAGAATGACTACCTTAGTCATGAAAGCTTAGTATTACATGTAAGGCGTCTAACACAGTAATAGGAGCTTTTGGGAAGCATAGTTTAAGCAAGTAAAAAATGAACATACAAGAATCCAGAAATAAAACATATTATATCATTAATAACCAAAGGTCTATTACATGATTTCTTAGGGGCATACCCCCGCTAATCCCAAGGATCGTGATAGTCTTTACATCATCCAAAATACTACATTAAAGATTTCAAAGGAATTCTAATCTAAGTCTTCAAGCAGATTGCCTCCAAAAGCTTCAATATACAAAACTTACATGGATATGGGGAGGCCTCGGGCACAAAAATAGGTGTTCCTGAGAATACAAATACCTATAGGGGTGTAAGTTTATGGAATTAGTGATTAAATCTCAAAATTCATACTCGAAGTAAATTATCAACCAAGTTTATTATTCAAACATATGAAATGCAACAACCACGTAAGCATACAAGACATATGACTTTTCGGGAATCATATGTTGAATGAATTACGCCCTTCATTCAGGGTTGGGTATTCAGGCCAATTACAGCCACGACTTTTAAAACACTTTTATAAATCTTACCGGCTCCTATACTCATCAAAAACTTAGTTATTACAGGCTCCTACTAGCCACCAATTTTTGTAGTTTTTACCGGCTCCTACTCGCCACTTACATGATATACCGATTCTGCCTACCACCACTATTATACACTTGTCCCACCAATTGTATAGTAGTGAATGAAATGTGACTCAACATATGAAGTGCATGAATAGTTTCTTAATTAAAGTCTAGTAGTTACATTTAACTTCTTTCAAGTGATCAACAATTTCAAATACTTCAAGATATTAATGCATATACAACTTTATTACAAACAAATCGAGTTTCGATATACTTAGTATTCTTTCAACATATTATCATACACTTCCTTTTTATTTTGCCTAAATTCTAGTGCAACTAATATTACAAGCACAATCAAGAGTATGAAAAATAATGGGGAGTAAACTCACTCGGTCATGATGATACCTTTCTTGAAATGAATGAGTCGTTCGGGATTTCCACTAATCGTAGTAATCTTCAGGATATGAACAATCCTCATCGAGATTATCTAATCAAAAAGAATACCCAAAATGAGTATTTCATGAAGTTTCTCTTCTTGAAGATTCTAAATGTTTTTTAAAATCGCGGTAAAATCGTATAAGAGAAAATTCCAACTTAAAATGGCCATAACTTGCTCATTTTAACTCGGAATTTCGCAAATAATATATCGTTTTCTACCTACTCGAAAAGATCTACGCATTTCTAAGTTTATTTTCATAAAAGTAAGTCGTTTGGGTCCCGAAAAGGCAGTGACCAGATTTACCACGAATTTGTAAAAACTTGAGTTCCTCCTTTCAAAATAAAGTTCACTTGAAGAGATAGATTTTCCAAATATTTTATAAGCTTTTGAAAGGTATATACATATATGTAATGACTCATAACAAATGTATGAAGTAAATGAAGTTGTCTCAATTTATGAAAAAGTGAAGTCTTGAATGATTTTGAACTTGAGAATTTTTGAAATATTCATTTTACTTTGAAAAGATTTTGAGTTACTTGAAATGAGTATTTCTTTTTCTAAATTTAATCTTGTAATTGTTCTAAATTTCTAAAGAATGATTTTTTTTTTCTAAGCTTAGATTCCAACAACTTTTAAAAGTAATAACAATTTCATAAATGAATATTTTTGTTTCTTGTGATCATTCCAAAAGAATTTCTAATACTTGATGAAAAATAAGCTTTTATAAAACTTTTATTTATTTAAGAAAAATCATTTCGAGGCATGTTTATGAGTTTTTAAAAACTTAATCTCTACATTTTAGTCTTTAGAAAAGAATTTTTAGTTTAAGAAAACATTTCCTTCATTTATTTTGTTGAGAAAACCATTTTATGCATGAATATGAATCATAAGCTATGAAAATATAAAAAGAACATAATAACTTAAAAGAATAAGCATATAAAGTAATAAATCAAGTATTGGGACCTTAACTTCATCAAGGTACCCCAGGATTAAGAAAAGACTTGTCCCGAAAAGAAAATATTTTGACTTGATGAGGATAAGTCTAAGACTAGAAAGACTAGTCTTAAAAACATCTTGAAATTAAATAAATTGAAATGAAGTAAATATAGTGCAAGAAAAGTAAATAAATTGCAAGACAATGAGCTTATATGCTCTAATATATACAGCTATATAGATATATTAGATAGTAATAAACATAAAAGAACATAAAGGAGTTGAGATTATGAACAAAAACAAAGTATGAACCTATTGTTTCTTTCTTAACCTTTATGGTTTTTAGAAAACACACACTAAGTTCATACTAAATAGATGAACATATGAAAATCTTGAAGGCATATTACCTAAAAGAAAGAAGAAGAAGAGAACTTCTTGTAAGAGACTTCTTGGAGAAATTTTGAGAGAGATTTGAGTATGGTAATTTTAGTGTAGAAGAAGTGTGAAAGAAGTGAAGGTATGAAGGGGTATTTATAAGAAAATGTGGGAGATAATTTGTGTTAATTAAATAAAGTAAAAATAAAACAAATTGGGCACAATTAAGGGGGTGGCCGGCGCAAAAGAGAGGGGTGAGGGAGAGAGAAATTTATTTTTTTGTTATTTTGTTAATTAAAAGTAAGAAATGAAAGATGTGAAATTATATTGGAAATGAAAATGTGTAAAAAATAGGTGTATGGGTTGTAAGAGTAGGTTGTAAGAAAAAGTAGAGATAGATGAATAGTGTAGAATAGTAGAAAATAATGTAATGTAAAAGTAGACATGACAATTAAATACCGATAGTAAGAAAATACGCATATAAATACGATATCTGATATTTTCAGCCACCGAAAAATTATGAAATTGATATTTTTGAAAATCTTACATTTTTACGAGTCTAACGGTATATTTGGAATAATTTTCCTATTCTGAGCTTCCGAACACGTTTTTCAAGAACTGTCCGATCGGGTTCAAAGGACACTTGAATTTCGTAAAACTGATATTTTTATATAACCTATAGCTTTTACGAACTATTATAGCTAACTTTTCCAACTTCGTTTTCTAGGGCTAGAGAGAACGGCAATGCCGGACTTAAGCGGTTACGGTAAACTAGGGTTTTGTTGACTCTGGAAATCAAGTTGACTTCTGATTAGGGTTTAAGCTTCAATTTGGATCCAAAATTTTGGGGATTTACAACAACATAATAATGGAAGTCAAACTATAACCCATGAAAATTAAGGCTAAGACATTAATCAATAGGGTTTTGATAATTTGAAAAGATAAAAATAAAAAGGGAAATAAGATACTAAGAATATTAACCGAAAAAGGCAAGTTAAAGGCAAATAACACTTGAGATAAAAATTTTAATTTTGTTTTCAAATTAAAAAGTCAATATTTTTTTGAATTTTGTGCTCTGTTTCTTGATTTTTTTGTTCATTTTTTTAGAGAGAGAGAAAGAGAATTAAAGAAAGAAGGCAACACAACCATCTGATCTTAAATTTTAAACTTGTAGTTTTGGTGTGGGCTGTCATATTTATTATATAACATTTGCGAACCTTGTTGAGGGTTTGCCCATAACCTAAATAACTTGGTCTAAGACCCAACATGTCTTCGTGACATGAAGAGGTCAGATAAGGTTAAGGAAGCTAGCAACTTCACGAAGTTTTTAACAATGAAGTGTATTGCACTTTTCTATAGGTACAAATTCCCAAATTTTAGACTATAAACTTGTCCTAAAAGTACTTTGTGTGACCCGTAAATTTTAAAAATCTCAAGTTTATATGAATGTTATATATATACACATATATTATAAAAGTTGCATATATATACTATATTATACACATATACATGTGAAATGTTACAAGTTCATTTTAATGCAAAACTTGTAGAACACTCACTTAAGTAAAATTTGTAATATCAATTGAGCATTTTCTTTCATCCTTGTTATATCATGTACATGTGTTGAACATGTATACCCTAAAAAAGGAAGAAGAAGTGAACTACAAAAAGTAGAGATATTATTTATTTCAATTGGATCATTTTCTAAAACATTTATTTGAAAAAATATAGAATTAATATTTATTTTTATTTATATATAAATATTATTTAATAATTATTTATAGGTTGAGTATTAGTATTTTAAAATCTATACCTTATTCAGATTATGGACTTCAAGGTTAGATTGAGTACGCCAATAGCCTTATATCCTTATGGCAACTTTATGATTTCTCATGTGAAAAGTCTTGGATTCAAATCCTTCATCCATATTGAAATTGGACAAAAAAAATAAAAAATAAAAAATTTGGATAGAGTACATATATTATGGAATTATACACAACTCTGGTAAGTACGTTTTAAAAAAAATATGTCTTTTTAACCCTAATATTCATTTGAACTTTACTTAGTCAAATAGAATAAAGGCATATATCTTGTGCAATATAATTACTTATTCACCCCACTTATTCTACTTTTAATTTTATCATAGAATTTTTAAATGGTTGTGATATAATGGTTTATCACTTGTAATTATTTTATTTATACTTTCTTTTTATTGCTAATCAACGTCAATATTTTCATGTATTATTATCACTCAATACTATAAAAGCATTAAGAGATAAGGAAAAAAATAATTTTACTTTTAAAAAGAACTACATCAATACCAGTACGATAAAAATAAACCTAAAAATAGAGAAGATGTTGTTTCTTCCAAAGATGCTGAAGTATTAATATGGACAAACTCGTAAAATTTCTATAATGATATACAATGATATTTGAGAATTACAAATATCTATTATAGGGTCTGTTTGGATGGTTTGTTTTTTCATTTGTATATGTATCTATATTGAAATAATATGTATAAATATATCTTATTTGTATATATATATTTTGTCTTATTTATATTTAATCTATTTGATCTTTTCATAAGAACTATCAATCTTTTTTTTATCTATATCTATTTCTTGATAAATAATTTGTTAGAAAAAAATTTTAAAAAGTATCTGTATCTATCCTAAAAAAGTAGGCAAACAGACCATAATCAAACATACTTACATTACTTAAGCTGTAAGAATAAGAAATTGGTTCACCTCTATCTCTCTCTCTTTCTGTTTTTTTTTTTTAATAGATTAAAAATGAAAGAAGCAGTGTAAGAGTCCATTGAAACTTTCCCCACATCCTAACCGTCGAATCATTCTATTAACGGCTGTGATCTTAGTCCTTGAGGACTGCGTTTGACCCCAATTAGATAAAATCAAATGCAGGACCACTTTCTTTTCTTTGCAAAACAAATACCTTCATAAGGAAGGTTGGAAATATATGGTATACAAAAAAGCTTCCAACGAGCTTTTCAATCTCCTACTCCATTCACATTCCTTGCCATCGTAATTTAGCCAATACAAAGAGGCCAACAGGAGAGAGGCTCATGGGCCATTAATTTAGAGCTGGGCAAATGGGCCTTGACCTATTGGCTAACCCGTTTAACCCGTGTTAAAAATGATTGAGGATCAAATTTTTTAAACCTATTTAAAAGTGGACTAATTTTATGGGACATCCTTGCATTAAGTCCTATGCCCAACTTCTGTAGAACTTGCTTGTTTTACCATTAGATATAGTGGAAAATTATAGGCCATCGAAAGGATTTTTAATATTTTTCCAATGCTAATATAAAAACCTTCCCTCACATACACCTAATCTTTCCCTCCTCTCCCATCTGCCGAATATATCCTTAAAACCCTAACCCAATAGTCTACTCTAAGATCTATCCCCATCCTTTGAAGTCGAAGAAGATCTCACAAAAGCACAACAACCAAAAAAAGATGGAAATTACACTCTCATGTTCAAAAAGACAAAAAGAGGAATGGATCAAATTATTTTTCTCTAAACAAATTAGTAAATATTTCTACCCCAAGTGAAACCCTAACCCTAACCATGAGATTGAAAAATAACTATTGGAGAAATCCATCTTCTCTTCCCATTCGCATATTGTGATGCTTCCGAAACTATACCTTCACGTATTCTCCTTCATTATCTACGCTGAGGGATTGTTGGCGATTAGCTATAATATATTATCTTTTTAGATTCTTTTTCTTTTATTTTTTGCTTTAAAAAGGTTAGCTTCTTTTCACTTCTTCTTTCTCAATAAGCTTTTAATATGTCTTTTTGTAGCTTAATTCATGTACATTATTATTGATCAGGAAACTACAAATTTGACTTTATATCTCATAGGTCAGATTATCCATCTGTTTCTTGTGTTTGAAATATTAATCCGTAGCTACATTTTCTATGTTTCTAGTGATCTTAGTGTTAGATCTCAAGTCTTTTGATTCCAAGCTAATCTTTTTCTTTAATTTGTTGGGAAAAAAAGGTTTAAAAACACTAGCATAGCTTAAAGGTTCTTAATGTCTTGTTCTTTTTTGGAGTTTAGTTATGATGGGTTAGGATAAAAATTTTTTATTCTTATGGAACTCCGTACTTTAATTATGTGGTCAAATTAGTGCTACAAGTAATGCATGCATTTTGGTAATTTAAAGGATTGTTTGGAATAAAGTTTCTTTTTTTTTATTAGTTAAAATTTGTTATATAGGTTTGAAGTATTTGAGATTGAGAATAAAATTTTATTCAAGGAAATTGTATGATTATCGATCTCTCACATAAAAATTACTGAAATACTAATTATATAAAATTAATTACTAATATACCAATGCAAAACCGCATCTTTAACGAGTAACTCACGAATTTGCATGTGAATCTCATCTTAAAGATGCAGTTCATTAATAAATAGAAAGCACCTATTAAAAATGAGATTTACATACAAAATAAGTGAATTGCCCTTTCAAGATGCGATTCATCTTAAAAAAACATCAAACGCCCTTTGAAGATGTAATTTAGTATTGTATAACTTTTGAATGAATCACATCTTCAAAGGGTATTTCATATGTAAATTTGTGAGACGCCTATTCAATATGCGATTTTGCATCAGTATTTATATAATTTTTTTTACAAGATTAGTAGACACATGTTTCACCATCAATTATTCACATTGCTTAAATGTTGTATTTTCACTTTTTCAAAGGGAGTGTTTGGTTTTGGCATTTGTTTCTTCATATACAAGGGAATTTTTTTTTTTCCTTTTATATGTTGATTAGGGAGTTTAATTAAACTGTTGTGTTGGTGTGGAAGATTGTGGATTGTGGTGAAAGAGATTTGTACTTAAGAAAATGATGTTATCGGAATTTAATTATTGATCGATCTTATTGAATTAAAAGCTCAAATAGTGGAAAGAATTGGGTGAAGAGATAAAAAATATACTTTTACTTCTTTAATGATGGAATCAAATAATGTCTTCGCTACAAAGAAACACAATCCTTTAAATGTAGAAGTATCTAACAATGAAGATAAAAATTAATTGTCAAAGTTTATATTTAAACTTTTGATAGAACTCTTTATTGCCATCTCAATTCAAGTGGATTTTGTAAATCTTTTCAATTAGCGAGCTGTTTCAGATTTTCAATCTTACGCAATAAGGTGAATCGTGTGGTACATAGTGACCGTGGAATTGTATGTAACAGATTGCAGCATCAAGACCTTGAAGATGTGATGGTGAAAAATGAAAATCTATTTCTTGGGTTTAGTCTTAGGGATGAATCCTTGATATGGAATTCTATTTGCATGTACATCCAATCCGGATTTTCAATCTTAGACAATAAGGTGAATCATGTGGTACATAATAATGAAGTGTTTGTGAACACATGTGGATATAGTCTAATATGTGGTGAATGAATGTTTTGCGAATTATTCTAGTGAAAGTGACAACAGACTTGCCGATTGTTTGGATGTATATAGCCTGTTGAGTGTTTGTAATATGTGTGATCACCTTGAACTTGACTAAAAATTATCGCTACCATAAATGAAATGGTCATGCATAGCACAATTTGCATAAAATTAGTGTGATAGCCTACTATGTGTTAGTATTTCAATTCTTTGGTAATGTTTGGTATATAAATGGCATGAAAATACAAGGTTATCATTGTTCTTTCGGTTTTGTAGGAACTACTGGCAAATAAAGGACATCGCCTATGGTATTGACATGAAAAGACTAACACTTTGTGGGGTTTGTAAAGCATAAAACAGGAAATGAGTGTTAAAATACTATAAATATAAAGAGATAATTGATGTAAGTGTTGTTATCATTCTTGTATGCTTAGTTTCTCCTAGGTAGGTGGGTCATCAAGTAATGGTTCCTTCAACCTCGATGAGAGGGCATAAATCTTCATCTTGTTTCAATTCCGGGTTATCCAAGCTTAAATTTGAACATATGTGTGATTGCTGCATTATATATGATTGCTAATAACCTGTTTGATGTGTGGTATGTTCTGGATATTCGCTGAGCCTGTGGTTTATGCTCCACACCTACAATCCTTACAAGTTAATCCTTCGTCCTTGGCTAGTATCTTCCTAGAGCATAGCACCAGTAAGATTTCAAAGCTAAAAGGATTACGGGTTAGACAAGATAGCACTATCTAGTGATATACATTATATGATGTTTAAACATCATTTTATATTTTGAGAACTTTACATATTAGTTGTGTTATGTAATATCACATTATTTAGACAGATATCTAGAAAGTTTTATTTATAATGATGTATCTTATACGTGTTCATCATTATTATCATTACAACCAAAAGATCCTATTTTGTTAAAGTATGTCATTTTCCAAGGAAAAACTAGTATTAACATGCATATCCGATCCTTTTTTATGTTACCTAATCTTTCTAACTATAAGTTTTAGACATCAGACAGTGTCATAATATGTATGTTACTATCAGGGTACCCTTGGGGTATGACACCGAGCCTTGAAAAGCTCGGCTCAGCTTGTTTGCACTTTACTTGTGCTGGAGGTTTTCATAACATAATTTTTTAATTCTTGACAATTATAAACCCCCAAATTTTTGGAATGGGTTTATCTTAAACCCTAATCTGGAAGTCAACCGGAACCCTAAAGTCAACAAAACCCTAGTTAGACGTAATAGCTTAACTCCAGCAATCCCGAATAAGCAACTCGGAGAAAGTAAGTAAGAGTTTAGTATATAGAATAGTACGTAATTATCTAAGGAAGCTTAAAAAGATCATTTTAGTAAAACCGCGAATCGTCTTGAACCCGACCGAACACAGTTCTTGAAAAACTTGTCCTGGGACTCAAGATAGTAAAAATATTCCGAATATACCGTTAAACTCGTAAAAATATAAGGATTTCAAAAATATCAGTTTTATAATTTTTCGGTAAGTAAAAATAACAGATATTGCAATTATACGTGTATTTTCTTACTACCGGTACTTTATTAGTCGTATCTACTTTACATTACACTATTCATTACTATTCTACACTATTCTTTTATCTCTGCTTTTTCTTACACCTACTCTTACAACACCATAACTATAACCTTTAATTTTTACCTTTCCCATAACTTTATTTCACATCTACCTTACTTATTACTTCATTTAATCACAAAAATACAAAATAAATTCTCTCTTCTCCTCTATTCTACATGGTCGGGCCCCTTGCCCCCTCTCCTTCTTAATTTTGTTTCAATATTCTTTTATTTAAATCACATAAAAATTCACTCATCATTTCCTATAAATACCTCCCTCCTCTTTCACTTCTTTCACACAGTTACTACTCACAAATTCTCTACAAAAACTCTCAAATTCTTCTCAAAAACTCTCTCCAAATATCCTCCCAAAACTCTCTCAAAATAATCCCAAAATCACTTTTTACCTACAAAACTCAAAACCACATAATACTCCAAAAACCTTCTTTAGGTAAACTTTTCTTATTATTTTTTCTCCTCATGTCATGTAACTTTACATGACTATGGTGTGAGTTTCAAAAAACTAAATATTATGGAAGCTACACTATGTTCATGTATTGTTCTTGTTTATGGAAAACTATTTACGTTTAT
The DNA here is from genome assembly GCA_024138025.1 of Combretum micranthum. NCBI lineage: Eukaryota > Viridiplantae > Streptophyta > Magnoliopsida > Myrtales > Combretaceae > Combretum > Combretum micranthum. The sequence continues at coordinate 113,744 of JAMXBD010002988.1, forward strand.
ATTGTTATTTTGTTCATATTATTACTATATCTAAGTATTATGTATCTATATATATATATATATATATTCTTTAAAACATATAAGTTCACTTGCAATTTATTTATTTCCATGCAAAGTAATTTATTTATTTCTTGCTATTTTAAGACTAGTCTCTTATCTTAGACTTGTCCTCATCAAGTCAAAACAAATTTTTCTTTCTTTCATTTATTTTTCTTTTGGGACTAATCTATTCTTAGTAGGAGCCTTGAAGAAGTTAAGACTCCCAATACTTGACTTTATTTAATATTTATGTTATTTTTGCTTGTTATTATAAATCTCATAAATCATGCCATTAAGATTGTTGTCCAAATTTTTCCAAGCTCTAAAAATACTTGATAAAAAGAAGATTTTGTCACTTAGAATAAGTTTATATGAAATAAAAAATCTATGGTTTAACAAAAGTAAAAGTTATTTCTTTCCAAGTTTTAAGAAGAACTCACTACAATTTTAGAAACTACTTTTGTTTTGAAAAGCTTTTAAATCATTTCTATATCACTTTGTTTTTCAAAAAGAAAATGATTTTTGATACAAAAATGATTTCTATGAAAACATAAATAAAGGAAACCTTATGAGAAAGGAATGATAATTTTCAAATTAAGATATTTTCAAACAAATGGCCAAAGAAAATTATATAGAAAATAAATAGGAAAAGTAGCCCTAATATAGAGAACTAGAAAAGAAGAAAATTACTTTTTGAAAAGTCATCTAGGAAAAATAATAAGTCAAACATAAAGTAATTCTTTGAAAACAAAAGAATCAAAGTATTCATTTTAAAAGATTTACAAAATAAATTTCTTGTAAACTATGGCTTTCTAAAAAAAAAAAAAACTCCTGATTGATATTGTTTTACTCAAGAAACATGGTTGGACAACAAACACATAAGTATGAATAGATATGAGCTAAGCAGCTATAAAAAGAGAAATTTTCAACTATATGGATAACTAAGTATTTATCAAACAAATTTTGAATGATTTAAAGTTTGGAATAAAATTATTTTTTAGACAGAAAATTCGTGGTGAATCTGATCACCACTATTTTAGGGCCTAAATGGTTTAGTTTGATAAAAAATAGTTTTAGAAATGGATAGGTCTTTTCGAATAGGTAGAAATCGGTATATTATATGCACGATTTCGAGTTAAAATGACCAAGTTATGGCCATTTTAAATTGGAATTCTTCTTTATACGAACTTTGAAGTTCTCTTGACATTGTTTTGTCAAAATTCAAGAAAATCATCAAGAAATACTCACTTTGGGTATTTTCTTTGACTAGGTGATTCAAGGAAGAATACCTTTACCCCGATGACTATTTCGATTAAGAGATTGTGTGAATGACTCATCCGTATAGAAGAATAGTCGACATGGCATCGTGAGTTTATTTCCTTAAAATACTTTACTTGTTTGTGCTTGTAATCTAGTTTCATTAGAATTAGAAAAGACAAATGGATATGTATGTATAAAGAACCGATATGCTCAATTCTCAAATTAAGCACACCAAGTCCCCAACCACGTATAACTCTTACGAATTATACGTAAGGTTGTCTTAAAAGACGGTGTTTATGTTGAACATTGCTATCATATTTTAGATTGTGAAATCGTTTAATTATATTCTGGAAACAACTGGATTTAGCAGCGGAAATAAATTTTATAAAACAATTTAGAAATAAAGACATTTCAAAACTTCCACTGTTCTCAAGTGGAGAATTATTAGATTAAGCAAAGCTTTGCAAAAGTTAAATTACAAAACATGGGCTTTACTATGCCCTTTAAAAAATATAACAAGTTTAAATCATAAATCTAGCTCTTACTAATACAAAACAAAAAGAAATAAAATAATTAACTACATCCACGCTCCTGCTCACTTCACTCATCCATAAATTCTCTCCGAATCATTACAAGCACCAAAACCTGAGTCAAGCATCATCATCAACTCCATCAATAACAACATCATCATCTTCATTAAATCATCATTAACATCTTCATCACCAACATTATCATATCATTGTCTCATCATCCATCATCTTCAATATATCACCTAGGGAAAAGAATAATAACAACAATAATGAGCCGAAGCTTAGTACACAGTAACACAATCACACACGGAGTGGCATGCGAGCTTAACTAAATGCAATGCATCAATCCACAAGTTATTATCTTTTCATTAAAATAAACAAATCAACAATGGAGCACTCACACTCCGGAACAAGCCAATGGGAATCTAGGGATCCTGAGTAACAGCAGCTGCTCAGGGGGTTGATATAGATAGACCGGATATCTATATCTCCTATATCTAACCGATAAAGAATATTAATAGCATCATCTAGGGTTCACACTCCTTTATACACTCCACTTGTCCCGGTCTATAACATCAATTAGTTCAACGGTCCCATACCCGTGAACTAAAACATATTATTTCCTTCCAAGCTTAAGTAGAGAATATACCGATATAGTTAACCCTATTAGCTACGCACTTAGCCAATAAAAGAAACCACCATTGCATCATAGTGAACCATTGCATCATAGATTTGAGTCATTGCATCATGATAAAGGATTGGGCTAAGTGCCTAAACTACCGTGTCATTGCATCATGACAAGACTGTTGCTCCCCAGTTCTGGATTCAATGACGTAAAGCACAAACAACACTCATCAATTATTAAGCCGAGTTTAAGTTCTTAATCCATATTAGATGCCTATCCTAACATCCAACATGCAAGTTACTGCGTACCTTGAATATGAAATCCAAACATAGCCTCGAAAGGAATTTCAGAAGATAATCATATATCTGCTTTTGTTAAGGAAAGAACTTGTATAAGAAACTAAACTAAACTAAACATCCACTTCATCAAAATCATATAAGAACTTAAGCTATTTATCCATTCATCTCAGACTCATTTTATTAAACCCTATTTGATCAGACACTAAATAGGAACCCCACTATGGCTGCAAAAATCGCCCCACCAAAATATGGACAATTCTCCTTTGTCTGTCAAAGAATTTTTTTTCTCTTTATTTATAGTGTTTTATTACAAAAGTATTAACAAAGAATTCATATACCAAAAACATTCATTTTCCAAGTACACACACATTTGAAATAACAATTCAACATATTATTCAAAGATCATCCTAATTCATTCATCTAAGCTAATTAATAGATATTGACCCATTTTAGCTTAAAATTAGCCAAATTAATTAAAATTAGTCATTTGATTCATTTACTAAGTGAAGTTGATTAAACTTAGATGATCTAATTCATTTTAGCTTAACAAAGTTCATTAAGCCAAGTTGGACTTAGATTAATTACTAATTCATTATATATCTAAGATCTAGTCACTTAATCCAAGTTAGCTCAAACCTAGCCAAATTCATCAAATTTAAACAATCTAATCCATTTTAGTTCATTCAAGTGCATTTAGTCAAGTTGAACCTAGGTTTGTTAACTAAGTTCATTTTATAACTAACTTCTAGATTTAATCTAATTATTTTTTAAATCTATACATCTACTTAACCCATGTTTAATTACATGAATTAATTCACTTAACACATAAATTATCACTTATCTATCTCATTTTAGCTCAAAAAGATCCATTTCCTAAGCAAAAACACATTTAACAAACAAAAATAAGTTTTTGACTTTGTTTGAAAAATACAATGGCTGGAAAGAACTAATATTAATCATTTATAATTTTCGAATTTGTAAAAACTCAAAACATGAAAATTGTATATCTCTTTTTAAGATTTCCAACGCAACTTGAATCACCTCAATCGGAGGTCGTATGAAAAAGTTATGACTAATTTACAAAATAGTGTTGCAATAGGGAATAAATCCGAGAGCGCAACACCCTTGGCAATGGGGCCGTTTAGGAGGCGTTTCAACTCACGGGAAATGAAATTTTTGATCCAAGAACGCAACACCCTCCCAACGGGGCCATTTCCAAGGCCGTTTGCTCCAAACACCCCTCAAAATGGTGCCGTTTTGACAGGTGTTTGACAGATTTCGTGAATTCCCTGTTTGAAACTTGAATTTTACAAAATTTTTACACTTCAAACCTTCGCCAAAACACTTTACAACCATCATACTACACCCTACATCCATTCTAACATCTTCAAACATGCATAAACTTCATATTCACCACATCAAACATCTTAAACTTCATCAACCTCCATAACCACCATTCATCATCTTCTTCCTCATCAAAACCTAACTTCCATCAACCATGAAACCAACAAATACATATAAACAACAATCCCAACTCATTTCAACACCAATCATCAATTCGATAAGCAAACAACAAATAAAAAAAATATGAATTGAACTAGAAAACTTATCTTTTTGGCTAAATCATGCAACTTCTTGCACTTCTAGCTTTGATTTCCTTCTCCTATTCTCATATTCTACTTGATTCTCCTTTTCTCTTATTGAAATTGAGATTCATGTCTTGAATTTGGAGAAGAAAAGAAGAAGAAGAGAGAAGAAGAGGAGAAGAAAAAGAAAGAAAGGAAAGAGAAAAACGTAAATGAAAAAAAAAAAAAAAAGAAAAAAGGCAGCAAAAGAAAGAAAAGGAAAGGAAAGGATAAAATTAAATTTACTATTTTAGAAATAGGGTATAGGTTTAGAACTATTAGATCAATATCTATAGTTCCAGAAGTATTTAAAAGATGATTTCTGAACCGATAGATTATAAATTAAATCTTAAAATCAGAACTTAATTTAGGAATTTATTTTAGATAAAAAGATATTTAATTAGAGTTTGGGTTTAAAATTGATATTTTGAGATAAGCAAATGAACTCAAATTTTACTGGGATTTAGGAATTCGTGTTTAGGCTAAGAATCAAGAGTTTAGGAATCCTCTAAACAATTTAGAAACATGTTTAGGAGATTTGAAATCAAAATCTCAAATTTCATTTAATTAATTACTAATCTAACTTTGTCAACTTTTCTATTTATATCCTATGGTTAATTTAATTCATTCAAATCTATCTAAACCCAATTTTTAATATATGTGAAGGTTTGTGGTATTTCAGTATGTAAGATAATTCTTGAAAGAACCCTAAGAATATCGAGGCCAGAATTGATTTAACGTTTGTTTTAGTGTAACACTTGATTTGTATGAGATTCTATGATAACCTTAAATTTGATATTAATAAATGTTATGATACAATAAATAAATGGATACATGCATGCCATGAAGTGAGTCACATTGCATTGGGCTATTATCCTTGGGTGAGAAGGATGGTAGCTCAGGTCAAAAGCAACACTTGGCGGAGTGATCGAAAGCTATTGCTTGGCGAAAAGTCCGAAAGTAAGGCTTAATTCAAGTAGACTTAATATGCTTGGCGATATTGATCGAAAGTATAAATCTTTTTAACTAAAACTACTTGTTTTGAGGTTACGTATCACCAAAACCCGAATGGAGGGCGTAAATCCATTCAACATATAGTTCTCGGAAAACTATATGCCTTGTTTGCTCACGTGTATGTTGCATTTCATTTGTCTACTTAAACAACTTGTTTGAATTCCTTTACACAAGAAGTTATTTTTGGAAATAGTTCTCACTAAGCCTATTAGTTTATACCCTTATAGATATCTTTTGCAGTTCACTTATTTATGGTTAAGGCCGTGGACCCTGCAGCCAGGTATTTTCCTTTTTGGGTTAAGGAATTTTCTAGATGAAGTTAGTGCTGGATAAGATGTAAAAATATTATTGTAATAGATTTGTGACTGGGGAATGCCCCTAAGTTTTGTAAAATCATTGTTATGAATAAATGAATATTATGGATCCTCTGTTATTATATCTTCTTAAGCTTCATAATTCCATAGATGGTCCTCTAAATTTGTAAGAGTACGTCTTATATTTAATATCAAAGCTTTTAGGAATGACTAATGTTGTCATACTTAAGCTTTAATATTGAGTGTGGTGGATTGTTACGTTTAAGGTACCCTTGGGGCGTGACAGATATGTTTGTTTGAAGTTTGAATGCTTATATATGAAAAAAAAAAAGAATGAATGAAGAGGAGTCCATGCATTGAATAGGCTGTTGCTTGTGGTGGATTTTTTTTTTTTTTTTGGTCGATTTTAATGGGTTTCATTGTGTATTTGAAGATAAATTATGGGATTTATGGTCATGGTTCTACATGCCATATTGTTTGGGTTTTACCTCTACCAAATCCCTCTTTTTGTTTAATATTCTTAAAGCAATGTGGCTATGATAGTATCCCAAAATAACCCTACATTTAAGCTATTTATATAACTATTCTTATCCAAATGAAAGCCTTTTCATTTTTCTTTTTTTTGTGCAAGTACTTAATTTTACCAAGAGCACATTCATTGGTATGTAGCTTTTGATAATTTCTAAATATAAATAGTATTTATTATGTAAATTCAAGAATATACATGGATTTATAAAGCTTGTGTGGAGAAACTTTTTACCATGCCATGTTCCTGCTATTTCTTTGAAAATGTCAAGCTTGTGTTTATTAGAATTTTCATGATGCAAAATTGATATCAGAATTGCTTTTTTCTCTAGAATTTCAATTTTAGTTATAAATTTAATATTGTTATTTCATACCTTTATATGTTGCATCCTGTGATGAAATGGATAGCCATATTATTATATTTCAGTTATGGTCTTATCTATTTGTCAACTTCATTTTTGTTTAGCGATAGTAATGGGTCTTGATTATATTTGCCTCACATTAATTTGCAAATTCTCTCTATTGGAGAAATAAAGTTGGTACAACAGTTTAAAGTAAGGAGAATAGAAGGCGATGAAGTTCCAATTAGGGAAAATGATATCAATACAATTGGAACATTATAGACTAGTGCATAATGGACTCAAATGAGAGATAACTTAGTACAAAAAATGTATTCAATGGAGGGCACGTTACGGAAACTATGAAGTTGATTTTTGGTTATTACTTGTATTTTCTTTTTCTATTATGTGGAGGAGGTTTTGAGTTGTGCAAATGAGCTTTGGCTCGTGGCCCATGGGCCAGCCCATTTTAAAAACGGGTTAAAACCAACTTTTTTTAGTCCGTTTAAAAGTGAGCTAATTTTATCTAGCTGGTTAACTCATAGCCCAAAGTGGGCTAGCCCGCAGATTAAGTAGGTTGACTTGCTAGCTCACTTATATTAAAAAAAATCATAGGGTAAAAAACTATTAATTTAGCATTATTCCAAGGACTTTTATACATAAGCTTAAACTTACGTGTTAAATATAATGGAGAATAACAAATTGATGCACATGCATCATAACATTTTTTAAAGTATATATTTATTATTTTAAATAAAATATGATATCCAATAAGTTATTTAAAAAAAACTTATTCTTATATATAAGTAATTAAAGTAATAATAAAATTAATTATTAATATACATATAAAACCCTATAAGACTTAAAATTTTTATTATATACATCTTGTTTAATTAGCATAAATGGGTTAAATGGATTTATTTGACCCGTTTAACCACAAAGATATACAAAGTGGGTTAAATGGGTCAAAAAGTAGGTTGACCCATTTAATGCATGAGCTAAAATGAGATGGGTTAGGGTTAATGTCAAGAAATTTTGGCATATTTTTAAAGTAGGCCAAATTTTGTTAGCTCATTTAACTTTCGAGCCAGAGTGGGTCAGGTTTGCTTGTTTAACCTGCATGCACACCTCTAAGGAGGTTATTCATCATGAATTGTAAAATTTCAAGTGTAGAATTTTTAATAAGTTTGAAAATAAGTAGACACTTGTCGAATTTTTTTAATGAAAAAGTTTGTCATACCATTGTTGGTTCTCATATGACTTTTATGGCAATTAGCATTTGAATATTGTACTAAATAGAAATACGTTGAATGGTGATGAACTGGAAAAACTTCAATAATAATGGGACATTGATCTAGGTATAATTAAAGTAAAATAATATCATATCAGATGGTTTTCTATTAATTTAATAATTAGTTATAAATTTACTGATAATGCAAATTATTATGTAATTAATTAGCTTGATATTCATAGTATTAATTTAATCAATTTTATATGTATTAAATATTAAGATAATTAAATCCATGTACTATAAACACGTATATGTTATAAATAAAAATATATATATGATAATGCATCTCTATGATGTATATAATTAATATATATATAATTAAAGTAAGTGGTACTTATCAACTCCAGTAAGTATATATCAACATATATGCTATATACGCAACATTTATTGATCGTATTATGATACACAATTCATATATATAACATAAAAAAAAAAAACTGAAACATAGCAAAAGTTAGGACCAATGACATACAAATATAAAATAACAGAACATGGTTATTGACAAGTCTTTAAATATGTTTCTATGATATATTACACAAAAACACTAAAAAAAATACAAAAAGAGTAAAAAATTGCAAATGTTATATATTAGAATATGAAAAAAAAAAAACTTTTGGTTATATTTTGAAATGATCAAATAGAAGCATTGAAATATCCCTACAATATGTAGAATTAAACTAGGAAATCATAATTAAATAGTATAAAAACATGGATAAACTTGAACCTAAAAATTAAATTTAGTTTAGTAGATGAAAAAAATTAGATAACCTAATTAAATGAGTTGGGGAAACCATAAAACATAACTGAATAAATTAGCATGGTAGAATTGATAAGTAATTGGCAATAAAATGGGCTTAAAATAGGTAGTTGGCAATAAATTGACTTTATAAATATCATGAACTATAAAATTGAATTAATAATTATTTTAGAATTAAATGGGCTAAAATGACTTAAATGGGCCTAAATAGTAAAATAGAACCAATACAACCTATTGGCTTAAAATGGGCTAAGATAGTAGAAATATGTTTATTATGACTTAAATAATTCAAAATGAACCTAGAAATAATTCAGGATCAATTTGATTATTAAAATTAATTTTGGGCTCTATTAATTTATTATGGGCCTAGAGACTAAATTGGGGTCCAATTTGATAAAGCAACTACAATTGGGTTAAAATAATCAAAATGGACATAGAAATATAATCCTATGATCAATAACCTGAGTTCTAGTCAATTAAGCCTATTTACACTAAAATAGGCTAAACCTAATCCTATCAAGTCTAACCTAGTCAATTATGGCCTAAACTATCAAAATACAGTTAATATTTAATTTTACGCTCCATGGACGTACATTCCATAATATGGGCTAATACCGTTACCTACATTAATTGGACCCATTTCTAAAATATATAAGCCTATTATCGATTTCTAAGTATTGAATTACCTAATACGCTCAGAGAACACTTATTGGGTCCATAGCCCTAAATACACTCAGTCGGCCTAAATAGGAATTTTAAAGGTTCGATAACTTTAATTAAATCTAAATGAAATTCCAATTAGGCTTTTACTCGATTCCTAGGTCTAATATCCAATTTTACTCTACTGGGCCTAACCAAATATTTAAGTCCAATACTACTTAAATTATAATTCATACTCTTAAATGGGCTCAATTTATAAATTTCTCAAAGCTCATTATCCTAAATATCAAAAGATTTAATTAAATTGTTATGGACTCAGTTTAGAACCTCTAAAAGCCTAATCCTTTATACTCGTGGGCTTAATCCAAACTACTTAACCCTAATCTTATGATTGAAATCCAATCTAAAGTAGCAATTAATGCCTTATATATACAAACACATATAAGACTTTAAAGAATAACAAAATATAATTAAATAATCGATATAAACTAGATAGTTAATTACTTACTCAATATTAGTATGAAATATCATTACAAAGCTCATAACATTAATTCTATTTGAAAATAAGATCTTTCAATGTAAAACTTATTTATACATATATAAAATTTATAGGTCACAAATATATATATATATATATATATTGCATGTGCATATGATAAAATATAAATTATATATAAGTATTACATAAATATATGTTAATATTATGATTATATATCTATATTTAAGTATATGTTATATGTATCATTTATAGATTATATAAATACATATATGTGTAAAGTATGTCAATAAATATATGATATATACAAACAGATATACAAATATACGATATATTTACCTATATGATATATGCTATACATAATCTATAGTTTATAAATACTCTTTAAGTTATATATTCATCCATATATAGATGTATATAACAAAACCTAATATACATACAACAAGTACTTATAAGATACACATGTGCATATAAAGTAACTTATTTGTACATTTATAAAATTTATAAGTCATAATTATATATGCTCTGTATATATATGCATATGCATATGATAAAATATAAATTATATATAGAATATTTTATAATTATATATTAATAGCATATATTATTTTGATATGTATATAACAAAGATCAATAATGTACTTTCTGTATATATACCATTTAACATTTGCTATATACAATATATAATTTATACAACATATACATATATAACATATCAATATAATATATGTTATGTATGATTTATATTTTATATCTTTTATTTGTCATTTTTATTATATATTATTAGAAATTTGCTTAATATGATATGTAACATATGTATATAAGCAACTTACTTATACATTCATAAATTTATAGGTCATAATCATATATGTCAAGTACAATGTGCCTCATACTTAAAGTGGATGTGGTTGAAATACTTGAAAATGTTCCTTTTCACCGCACTTAAAGTGTCATTAGCAAAAGCTCATGTCTGATCTTTTAAAGTGGCTAAATCTTTCCCAATCAATTAGGGTCTAAACTACCAAAACATAGTCACTACCTAATTTTATGCTCCATAGACTTAAATTCCACGATACGGGTCTAAAACTCTTACTTATCTCAATTGAGCCTATTTCTAAAATATTTATGTGAACTATCAATTTCTAATATTGAATTACCCAATTGCTTCAAGTAACATTTCTTTGGCCCATAGCCTTAAATACACTTAGTGCACTTAAATAGGAATTTAGTAGGCTTGATAGCTTTAATTAGTATAAATTAAATCACAATTGGGCTTTTACTCAATTTTTAGGTTCAATACCTAATTTTACTCAATTGGGCGTATTCAAATATATTTAAATGTAATTTCACCTAAATTATAATTCATACTCTTTAATGAGCTCATTTACAAATTCCTTGAAGTCCATTACCATACATATTAAAAGATTTTAATTAAATTATTATTAGGCCTACTTTAGGACCCTAAAGGCCCAATCCTTCTAAATAAGAAATTCAATCTTTTATACTCATGGGCTTAATCCAAACTACTTAAGCCCAATCTCTAAATGAAATCCAACATAAAGTTTCAATTAATGTCGTATATATACAAACATATATATGACCTTACTTTAAAGAATAACAAAATATAGTTGAATAACCAATACGAATTAGATAGTTAATTACCTAGCCAATGCTAATATGAAATATCACTAAAAAGCTCATAACACCAATTTTATTTGAAAACAATATCTTATAATGTAAAACTTATTTATACATATATAAAATTTATAGGTCACAATTATATATGTTATATATATGCATGCACATATAGCAAAATATAAATTATATGTAGCATATTACATAAATATATATAATATTACGTTATATTCATTACGTACATGATATATCATTTATAGGTTTTATAGATTATATAAATACATATATGTATAATGTATGTGAAAAAATATGATATATATATGTACAAATATATACAAATATCTCTTACCTACATCAATTGAGCATATTTTTAAAATATTTAAGTTCATTATCAACTTCAAGTATTGAATTGGGTAGTTAATGACTAATATGAAATATCACTAAAAAGCTCATAACATCAATTTTAAATGTCTGAAAAATATAAATGAGATGGATAGAATTCGTATTTGAATGTTTAGAAAACTAAATACATAATTTGGAGATTATATAAGTTGTATATGTAAATTATATATACATATATAGTTTATGTGTTTTATATGTTTTATAGGATGAAACATGTATATACCATTACTAAAAAAATTATATAAATACAATTTGGATAAAAATAATTATCAAATTACCAATGCTATATCGCATATTGAAAATAAGATATATTATTTTACACATGTATCGCATCACCAAGATACTATGTAGCAATGTGCTCGGCCGAAAATTTAAGCAGGATTGTATTGCATATATTAGTCATGCAATACACATATAAATTCTATATCGCATGTTTAACATGCCATAGCAAAGGTAATTTGGTAATTATTTTTGTCCAAGTTGTATTTGTGTAATTTTTTTTTTCAAATACGATGGTTAACATGTAATAACCTCATGTTTTATGTTTTATAAGTTTTATATACAAATGAAACTAACTTTAGAATCAAATAATTAGTGTGATATTATAGTATATTAGTACATACTATAACAATCACAGTAAACTAATAGTCATAATTCATAAATAATATTATTATATAATCAATATATATGTTATATATATGCATGTATATATGATAAAATATAAATTTTATATAAATATTATATTAATATTATGATTATATATCTATATTTAAGTATAGATTATATATATCATTTATAGATTCTATGGCTTATAAAATACATATATGCACAACATATATAAATACAAAAAAATGATAAAATAGTTAGGTACTAAAAATTTGACAAAATGATAGATATGGTAGGTCTCTAGTAAGAGTGGTAGGTCACTAACAGAGGTGCTAGGCTATCGAAAGTGATAGGTTAGTAAAGAAGTGGTACGTGTGCTAAGTCATGATATGATCCTAACATGATAGGCCAGTGGGAGAGTGGTAGGTGTTGTAGGTTGTTATGGTCTGAAGTAGTAAGGAAGTGGCGAATGTGGTAAGTCAACTATGATCGTAAAGTGGTAGGTTAGTTAAGAAGTGAAAGGTGTGGAGGTCGGTGGTATAGACCTAAAGTAGTAGGTTAGTGAGGAAGTGGTCGATGTGTAGGTTAAGGTATGATCCTAAAGTGGTAGGGGGGAGAAAGAGGTAGGTGTGGTAGGTCAATGTGTGGTTTTTAAAGTGGTATGTTAGCAAAAAGTGGTAAGTGTAGTAGATCATCGTATAGTCCTAAAGTGGTAGGTTAGTAAGGATGTTGTAGGTCAATAATAGAAGAGCTAGGTCGTCGAAAGTGGTTAGTCAGTTAGAAAGTAGTAGGTATGTTAGGTTACGATATAATCCTAAAGTGGTATGGGTAGTAATAGAAATGCTAGGTTGTTGAAAGTGGCAGGTCAGTAAGGAAGTAGTGGATATGCTAGGTCTTAGTATGGTCCTATAGTGATAGGTTAGTGAGAAAGTGATAAGTGTGATAGGTCATTGTTTGATTTAAAGTGGTAAGTCAGTAAGCATGTTATAAGTTAGTAATAGAAGTGTTAGGTGTGGAAGGTGCTAGGTTAGTTAGAAGTGATAGGTGTATTGGGTTAAGGTATGATCTTAAAGTGGTAGGTCAATCGAGAAGTGATAAGTGTGGTCAATCATGGTATGGTGCTAAAATGGTAAGTTAGTAAGGAAGTAGTGGTGTAGGTCACAATATGGTCCCAAAGCAGTACGTCAGTAAGGAAGAGGTAGGTCATGGTATGGTTTTAAAGTGGTAGCAATGAGCAAGTGGTGTGTGTTGTAGGTCAAGGTATGGTCTTAAAGTGATAGGTCAATAAGAAGTAAAAAGTATGGTAGGTCATGGTAATTGGTATAGTCCTAAAGTAGTAGGTCCATGGAAATGTTGTAGGTCAGTAATAGAAGTGCTAGGTCATCGAAAGTAGTAGGTTAGTTGAAGAAGGTAGTGTGCTAAATCACTTTTTTACCGATTTATCGGTTATGACTTCCTAGAAATCACGTACACAACTTGACACAAGTATTTCTGATGTTTTTACCCATCATCAGGAGAGAAGAATTGGTTGGGATTCATGAAAATTAGAGCTCATACTACTAGAGTTCTTTAACAAGTTGCAGAAAATAAAATCATACCATATTTAAAAGAATTTATAGATGCACATTGTTAATATATATTTTTAATAAATTTATTATTTATGTGTATATATCTATTATAAATTAAATTTATTAGCTAAAAAATTAAAATTTGTATATTAAGCAAGTTTTTAACAGGTTATACATATGCAAGTGCAAGATCTAATTATAGCAGTGTAATAAATCAGTATATACCGTGTGGAAGAAAAAAAAAAAAAAACATATTATTTTTAAAAAATTTACGAAATTGCCTAGGAAGAAAATATTTTGAGTTTTAGGCAAGTTGATCTCATCTCTCCTGATCTCGTCTCTCCAAGAGAAGAGGTCGCTGTTTTTTATGGCCCTTATCTCTTGAAGAGACGAGGTTTCTATGGAGAAGTAATTCGTCTTCTTCGAGAGTGAGGTCAAGCTAACTAAGACTTTATCTCTTCGAAAGACAATGTCAGGCGAACTAAAACCTCGTCTCTTCCAGAGACCAGGTCAGCACTACCTATCCCCCTATTAAAATCATGACCCCTTATTACAGATTAATCGTATAACCTATCAAAATCAAAAATCAGCCATATAGATCATTCATTAGCCATCATTCTACCATGGTTAAACAACTTCCAGACTTCATAACCCAACCACAATATTAATCTCAAATCTAATGTATCAAAACTCAGTGCCAAACCCAATTCATTCAATCATAGCAGAATTGTAAAACGATTCATAGCAAACATAAAAAAACTTATAATATGGAAGAATCGAATGAATGCTGTGTTAATTACATGAATGTTCTATTAACTACAAACACCAATGAGACAAAATAAGAATCTACATACAAGAATCATAAAAGATAAAATTCTACGTAATAGCTACTGCTGGGTGCCCCACCTCCCTTGTCCTACCTAACAAAAGTCTAGAGGAATGGTGTACGCTGATGGACATCCTAATGAGGAAGCTCCATAGTTGGATCCACCTAAGTCAGTATGGCATCCCCATCTCTACCACCAATACTATAAGGATAAAATGGGACTGGGTCTAGCTCCACTTGGGTGAGTCCCTCCCCCATATCATGTGGTGGTGACGGTATCCTCTTTTGTAGAGCAAGGGGGCGTGGAACTCTTTGTATGCTATGTCTGCCATGGGGGTATCATCTAGATGAGCATATGATGATGATGATAGACCAAGCTCAGAATGAAAAAACTGTGGAAGGCCTGGCTCATCAAATACGTGTGTATGCGAAGGCTAAGGCTCGTATCTAATATGTATACCTCCAACTCGCCCTCGCTTCTAACCACGACCCCATCCTCTTGTATGCATCTCTCTATCTAGCCACCATCTCTATGTAGGTTGAGGCTGAGGTGCTGGTAGTGGTGCTGTCGCTAGCACTGGATCATTCAAATCAAGTCCCATAAACTCATCCACTACACAAATGATATCTCGTGCAATGGCAAAAGTGTCCTCTTGTGGCATGTTCAGGACTCTACAGATGAAATCTGCCTGCAAGTGAGAGGGAACAAGTAGATCAGTGAATAACAAATACAGTATAAATCCATATATAGACGATGTAGTCAGTAAACTTACCATATATCGAATAATGGCCCCTGTACGACTGATCCAATGCCTGGCGATCGCATAGTACCAGTCGAAATAATATGCAGACGTTCCGGTGGGAATATCTGATATCTTGATGATGCGATCACGTATGCCATCCCACTCAGCTATGCACCTAGCATGCTCTATCACCCAGTTTTACTCGGAACGCCATCGTAAGTCTAACTCATGTAGGGCTCTCATATCAACTATAAGGTCGATGATTCCCTGGAAACCACCAAACTATCTGAGCACCTTGTCTAGATAGTAGTGCTCGATAATGTGAAAGCAATCCAGAGGGACTCGAGCATGCCATATGTCACTGCCAGCCTACCAGTACACATGGAGGGAATCCATAATAACGGCGTAGGGATCCCAAACAACCTGTAGAAAAAAAAAGTATAGTATACATTAGTAAAACACAATGAAACTATATACATGTGAACACATAGAATGTACAAATTGATACCTAGCTAGGGAGTTGTCTATCGAGACACTCCCTATACTCAAACATCAAATGTGTAGGGGAATGAGTGACATCGAAAGTAGTACCCCAATAACTGATCAATGGGCGATTCTTGGTAACTGATGTGATCTGTCGATGCAGTGGGGCGATGTGTGGAAGTGCTCCCATGCCCAGATTTGCAGGACTACTAGGGGTTCTGCTATGTTACCCATGTCTACCTCAGGTAGGAGTTTACCCTTGAAGTTATAATGATTCGATATATGCCACATTTTAACAACCCGTATGAGATGATGTTTAGTCTCAAACCGCATCCCAACCTTGAATGTTTGAGTAGGAGGAAGTGAAAGTCCCTTTTCCTACATTAATTGAGGTGGAAGAAGGAGAAGAAAACCTATTTATGATTTGGCCGAGGCGATTCGGCTTGTTAAGGTCAGTGTGATCGGTTCAATTATCATTGTTTTATGTTATATTGATGTTTGAGAGATATGATCAAATGGTAACGATGCCAAAATTTGTTTAGTATTACTTGAAATGGGTTGTGATTTATTATCATTCATGTGTGTTATTGGGGCAATTTAGTGAAAAATTCTACTCTATTATCTTATACAAAAGTAGGTATCATGATGCCAAAGGAATATATGTGTGCTTGTATGTATATAGTTTGGGACAATGCAAATAGCTACTGAAAGATCTTGTGCTTTTAAAGGTTTTAAATTTATTGTTTTTATGAACTGAAGATCGGAACCTAGATCCATGTATTGTTAACGTGCGTTTTATATCTGGAAAAGTCGTGAAGGTGTTTGTGTCTTTTGTCCAGGCTAATGCAAAAGCAAGCTTCAATGAAACGGTGGAAGCCCATGTAAGGTTGGGCATTGAGAGGAAGCGAAGTGACCTGGTGCGCCTGAAATGTTTGATTTCTGCTCATGTTGTTTGTATATCAGTTGTGGTTTTAATTATCTCTATATTGGCTTGTTTGTAAGTGCTAAACTGGCTGCCCATTTGTTTGAGTTCATGATATAAATTCAGTCAGGTGCGGTTGATAATATTTGTAACAATGAAAAGATTCACGTTTTTAAGACTTCCCTATTTCTTATTTTTTGTGGACTATATCAATTAGTTCTTGACATCTTTTTGACAAATACAACAAATGCTTGGTATAAGTGCTCCGGAATTGTATATACCTTTATCTGATTCTGTAATTCAGTTTTGAACTTTCCTGACGTGTCACAGGATACATGAAAATAATTTTTAAGATCTTTGGAGCTTTCGTTTTGATTTTTGTTTGAGTTTTATACTTCTAATCAATTTCCTCTTCCTGCCTTTCCTTTTCTTTTCCCCCTTTTCTTTTCTTTCTTTCCTTGGATATACCCTTTGTGCATCGGCCATGATAATTTTTTACTTTTGCCATTGAAAAGATTTGACTTTGTTGTTATTATACCCTATTATTATCGTCACTTTGCTCACTAGTGCAAGCCAAGTTATTAGAAAACCCCTTTAGCCAAAAAGGAGAAGACGAAGAATGCACTCCAACTATTGAAGAAGCTGCATCGTTTTTATTTGGATTTTTTAGTTCGTGTGCGTGGTGGTGTGGGTTCCAGCATTAAAAAGGTTTTAAACTTTATCAAGTATGTCAAAGAAAATAAACCTTGCAAAGCAAACCCATGGCTTTCCCTATGTTACAAGAAAGAGCTATATACTTTTCTGGCTTACTAAGAGAAGCTTGACTATGCTGCATTATTGATAATGATGGATGGGATTAGCCATGAGGATACCTATGGGACTCTATAAGATTGGATTTGGCAGATACATTCTCTCTAAATGCTAATAACGGATATAAGCTTGTGTGGAAGAATGATCCCTTCAAAAAACTCTCGATTATGGTGGCTTAATCTCCATCCGTGATTAGTGACTAAGGTCCCATGGTTCAATTTTGCGTGGTTGAAAAGAATAGTACTGAGACATTCTTTTTTCCTTTGGTTAGTTGCTTACCAAAGACTTGTTACTTTAGACAAATTGGTGTTGTGGGGAGTTACATCTCAAACTGTTGTTTTCTCTGCCATATAGAGCAGCAATCACATGACCACTTGCTCCTAAAATGCTCATTGGTTGTTGAAATTGTGAAGCTTGGAAAGAGCTGGTCCCAACAAGCAATGTTCTCTCATTCAATGCCTGCAGGATTCACGAATTGGTCTTATCTTATGGTTCTAGGATAGGGCCAGCATGAAAGATCTTGTGCACCTTAGTTATCTATTACATTTGGAGAGAAAGAAATGAAAAAGGCTTGGAACTTATCTTCAGACTCCAATTGAAGTGTTGCACATCATTCTTCAATATTTTTTTATTTTAGACAATACTCCTAATTTGTAATTGTCAAAATCTCGATCTTAGCACCTTTTTGTTATATTAATACTTGTACATTGTACTCCTTTTTTTTTTTCATTTATATTAATGAACTTCTGGCCTTAAAAGAGAGGATGGAGGTACATATATGTAGGAGTAA
This sequence comes from Combretum micranthum, assembly GCA_024138025.1. Classification (NCBI taxonomy): domain Eukaryota; kingdom Viridiplantae; phylum Streptophyta; class Magnoliopsida; order Myrtales; family Combretaceae; genus Combretum; species Combretum micranthum. Next base: position 132,302 of record JAMXBD010002988.1, read on the forward strand.
GTATAGGTGTATGCATATATTGGCACATTTTGGGGTATAGAGTGCATGGGATGTAAATGTATTGGGAATGTGTAGTGTATGGGTGTGTATAATGTATGCACTGACTTGGTGTATGGTTCGAATGCGGATAGTTTAAGATAGGGTATGGGTGTATAGGATTGCATGGGTAGCAACAAAGGGATTTAAATGATGAGAAGAGGGTAGATCAGATGCCCATGTGTGTATGATGTGAATATGAATGGATGATGGCATGAGCAAGTTGCTCATTTGGACTGTCCCCTTTTACAAAGTACTCAGCTTGTAGCTACTTCTATATTCATAGTAACTAGCTAGGGCTAGTGGCTTCCATTAGTCAAACACCTTGGACTCTTAGGAAACTCACTGGCCCACCTCTGGGACTTCAACCATCAATAACAGCTTCGTCCCCCTTTATCTGTGCCAGACCTTCCTTCTGCTGTTCACCATTTCCACCCCCTAAACCATCATTCTGCCCCTTGATTTTTCTCTTGTACACATGTAATTTGATGCCTTGACACGTCATGTCACATACCATTTTTTTTTCCTCCTCAGATTTACAGTTTTCAATTTTGGAGCTTTCTTAGATATACCATTCTAGCTGGGATAAAGTAAGACTAGAAGGTTTTGATGCTTTTCAGCATAAAATTTTAAGCCTCTTAGCCTTAGAGAAGAAGAAGAGGGAACTTGTATGTCTCCAACTTATGCTATTGAGCTCTCATTATCACCATATGTTCTTGCAAATTACGAAGTCCAAAAGGAATGGGTGGACACTGTCCTATACCTTTCTTCACTATTGTTCTGAAAATGCTAGAGCAATATGGTCAAGTGGGCTGGGTGTTGGATTGAAGAATTTTGTTGTATAATACCTTAGGAACCTCACTTTACCTTAATTGAAAAAAAAATAAATAAAGTAACTAAAAACCTCATCTAACCTTGGCCACCAGTTTAAGTACTTCCAACAGAAGGATAATTTTGTTTTGTTTTGTTCCTCACTTGTTTCAATTTTTGAACATAACAAAAAACAATTAGCTTAGTTAAATACATTGATGCTTCTTTTATACCGTTAGTGTGGTTCAGTTGTCAGTTGCATTAATTTTTCAATTTTTTTTCTTTTGTTTTAAAGAAACCTTTATAAATTGATGATGATGATGATAAAACTTCAATTGCAGATAGTACGTGGTAGCTTGGTTTCACCACATGGTGGCGGTGTGAAGGTACTGTTCAGCAACATTTTTGTCTAAGAAGATTTCATATAAGGTGCTTAGTTTGTATGTCACTTATTGCTGCAACTACGGTTATCTTCAGGTTGCCAAGATAGCTTTTCTTGGTGAAGGAGCAGATGCTGATGAAGCTAGAGCTGCTGTGGCTGATATTGTTGGTGGTGCTGAACTTGTTGAACAAATTGCCAACGGTAACCAACCACTGAACTCTTATCTTTTGCATTTGTCCGGATGCCGAGTGCATGTTCATTATAATAAGAACGTAGAATGCAATAAGTGTGTCAGGTTACCAAACCTTTGCATGCTTCATTCATTTAATCCTTATGAAAATCATGGGTGTGGTCATGCTACTGTCTCTGTCCTCTTTTGTTGCTTATAAATTCAATTACTTCTTCTTTTTTCCTCCTTTGATGTCAAAAGAAGGCAATCTAAAATATCTCCAGAAATTATTATTGCATGTTTCTCCTTGTGATTTTGATATATGCTTACAGCTTCCTGCTGCAAAGATAGAATTCTTATTTGCTTTTGTCTCCCTTTAAACTGCTATCCTGATTCTGACATTAACCAATTGCACATGCATTTGGCTGGTATATATAGGTGGTGGAAAGTTTGATGCGCAGAAATGTTTCACAACACCAGCTTTCATGCCCAATGTCTTAAAGGTTCTTCGACTTGAATATGCAAATTCTTTAGACAATTATGTAAATAGCCAATTAATTTTGAGATGACTTATCCCACAGATTGCTAAGATTCTTAAACCTCTTGGTTTGCTGCCAAATGCTAAAGTGAGTATCTGCTGTATTTGGTTCTGTTAGTAAATATTTTAATAGTTCTTTGTGCTAAAATGCTTGTCGACATATATGGCATAGCAAGGTACCTTGATCAGTGATGTTGCTCGAGCAGTTAGAGAAGCAAAACAGTGTAATGTTGAGTTTAAGATGGACAAAACATCTATCGTACATGTGGGACTTGGAAAGGTACCTTTTTTTGTCTCTTCTTGCTGCGACGTGGGAGGAGAGCTTTCTTGCCTGAATGTACTCATATGAATGCTGTGTGCGCAGGTGAATTTATCAGAGGAAAATCTACGTGAAAATATTGGTGCATTTGTGAATGCTCTTTTGCGTGCAAAGCCTGCTGGTCTTAAGAAAGGTTGGTTGTTGCTATTAGAGGTTGTGCTTTTCCTGTGTGTCTTCCAGTACAATGATTACAGAAGCTTCAATAATCGTGTTAAGATTTTTCTTTTTTTCTTTTTTTTTTTTTTTTTTTTTTGTTTTGGGGTTGGTGGGGGGTCGGTGGGTGTGGGGGTGAGCTCCTGTAAAGGATTCTTTTATGATAGGTCATGATTACGTCATAGGTGTTGCTACATACAATAATAGAATTGTCTTCATAACATATACAACACACGAGACCCAGTTCATGATACAGAACTGAAATTACAATGAAAGAAAGTTAAGTTACAAAAGGAAAAAATTTTTTTTCTAAGTAACTATCCAGTAATTAGATACTCTATGCAGGCAATATAGTTGACATGAGATGAGGTGTTAAAATATTTAGGAACCTGTATCACACCTAGACAAATGTGTTAAATTTATATCAATAGCCAGTTAGTTTAAAAGGTTAAAGCTGTAATTGAATGTGGGTGTGTTGTTGTCTACATGCTCACTTTTGAGTTGAACTATTGATTAATAGCTCATCGCACAGGTCATCTAAATTGGATGAAATGATGACATTGCGACTCAAACCTAAAGATGTCATGCTGTGATACTAAGTCAACTTTATAACCTCATCTAATTGGTCTTGAAAAGTTTAAATATGTAGATTAGCATGAGTTCATATACTTCACATTTTAACATTAATAATGATCATCGTGCACCAACTTCCCATGATGAACCAATTAAAAATTCATTGCTTTGTGCACAAGTTTTTGTATTCTTTTTGGCTAAGTCTGGTGAGTTGTGTGTGTTTGAGTAGACTGAACAGTTCTAGCGATATATATTTAGCTTTGAAGGCTTTGCTTGACGTCATATCACCTTCACGAGCATCATATGCATAGATTTCAAGGATCAATTATCAATCTTCATCTCTAGTTGTCCCCATTAATCACATTTACTATGTTGTTGGCATTGGCCAATGGCCATCCTTTGTTGTTCAAGTATAAGAGGGTTTTAATGATAAGCTTGGTTTCACCCCCTAAAAAAATCATAAGCTTGGTTTTGTGTGAAAACTTGTTTTAAAACCTTAGTTCTGCCTTATATAAATGGATGAATTCCTTATAATCAATCTATAATTGTTAATGCTGGGTCTGAATCTTCTTGAGTTGACATGCTCAAGATAAATCTAAATTCTAAAATTATATATACTGCACAATGATTTGAATCCATAATTTTTCAGTAATTAATATCAATCAGAAATGATAGATTGAAGGAAATAAGTAGTAGCACAATTAAAATTTATCAGAATTCTGATAATCGTTTGCTTTTAAGTTTGATGGGAGAATGGTATACCTCCTAAAGGTTTCCAAGGCATAAAAAATTATATTGCTAGCACTCATAATTGAATAATAAATTGGCTCTCATGGATTTGTTAGATTGATATCTTTGGTTAATTAATTTGTTGACTGTTGATGAATGCTTGGGATGTATGAAAAAACACCTATTCTTCTTCTTCTTCTTCTTTTTCTTTTTTTTTTTTTTTTTTTTTTTGGTGGTAATAGAGTGGCACACCTGCAGTATAACCAGTTACCTTCTGGAACATGAACTAGCCTATAATACGCATGTACTGGTTCAATATAGTTTGCACTCTGTATATTGTCTTGAGGAGTGTTCTTGGTGTGACATGATTTTAATTATTCAAAAAGGAAAAAGAAGAGTTTTTGGTGAGATTTTCTTTCTTTTTCTTTCTTTCTTTTTTTTTTTTTTTTTTTTTTTTGGGGGGGGCCATGGTTTGGTGAGATTTAAACCCAAGACCTGATGTAAGTTGTTATGAGAGTATCTCAGGCCTTTACCATTAAAGATGATATACATACATACATACATATATGTGTGTGTATATGTATATTCTGAAGAACTTTGAAGCTCAGAAATCAGTGTCCAAAGTTGTCCTTAAAGTAAAATTGAAACTTACTGATGAAAAAAAAATGAAGTTGAGTTGAAGCTGGAGAGATATTAGCCACACAAGGACAATAAGTTCAATGAGCCTGGAAATTTCCTGAAGTCTCATAAAAAGACTTATTTCCTTTGCTTAGCAGATCAATTTGGCTAACCAAGGACCTTTAGATGGTTCATAATGTAAATGATGATTGCAAAACATAGAATTTCTACATTGGTTGATGGCTTGGAAAATGATTTCAGTTTTGATTCATTTGTCAATGATGAGCCTATGCCTTCCAACTTATGGTTGCTCTGTAGATATTTTTATCCAAATCATAGTATTCCTACCTCTAGAGATTTAATTTTGTAACTGGCATGTTGTGTTATCTGATATGGAGGAGTGTCTGGTCACGTGGCTTGTTAAGAGTTTTCTCTCATTGGGAAATTCACCCAAGTGGTCAAGGGTCAAATTAATTTTCTGCATTTTCCTTGTGGTTCAGAGCTGTAAAATGGAAGCATTTCCTCTGTGCATTATGCAAATGGTCTCAACTCTTTAGGTGTTTAACATCCTTTTTGGCTTTTTCTGCAGCTTCCAAATACGCTGGTTACGTGAATGCTTTTCATATATGCAGCACAGTAAGTTCTTAAGCCCCATAGCTTATATTCTTTTGAGTCTTAAAGAGGGTTCTGTTTATCTATTCCAATAATTGGATATCAATACAATTCACACATCGATGCTCTTTGTCCGATTGTTTTAGTGGGTAGTAGGGTTGGAAAAAAGGCAAAGTTGGCTGCTCAGAAATACTTTTTTGGGTTCATAAGTTTGGTTGATTAGAGTAGTTGTAATGTAACATCATTTTACCAAAATTGGTTTTATGCAATTATAATTTAGCCTTGCGCCTACTTAAATGGAGTGGTAGATGTAAGTATAATTTTTGGATAAAGAAAGATGTAGATTTAAGTATAATGATTTGTCCCAAGTATAATTTCTACTTTCCTCGATACAACATTTCTTATCTCTGGCTTTACCTTTTCATGATGAAGCTGTCGATATAAATTCATAACAAACTGATACAGTGCATACCAATAATTGAGGGAACTTCATTATAAACCTGTTCCCTGTTTAAGCAACCCAATCTCAATCAAATCTAATTATAGGACAGATTATGTTAAATAGAAGCGGAAGCGAAATAGATCGAGTACATATCTCCAGCCATTGCGAAACAAACGTAGGACACATTTAACCAAGTTTTGTTCCTGATTTTCTTTCTAATTTCTGCTTGGAACTTTAAACCCTAACTCACTCTAAACGATGGTGTAATTTCTTTTGAGAGAGTAGGCTTAGGGACCTTAAACAAAACTAACACGCTCCTTTATATAACTCTGTCCATCATAGAGTTTGTTGAACGTGACAGGGGCGTGGACGTGAGATTTCCTCGCGTGTGGATAGTGGGGTTGATTGTGCTCTGAAAATGGATCACGTTCGGAGCCAAGTTTCCTGATGAAATAGCAAAGGATCTCAACTGACATCCTAATCCAAAACAGAGCATAACATCTCACGATAAACACGGGAAATTTCAACATTCTCCCACTTGATCCATTTAACCCTGGTGTCATACATAACAAGAAATAAAATATATGAATCATGGCGATAGGTCCTCTAATGATGTGTATTACCTTCCATGTATTACAATACACTATTTTTCTCTACCCTATACAACTTAAGGAATAAACCTAATGTTTATTCAAGGTCCAAACTTAATGATATTTCTCAAAATAAATGAATAAATGAAATGTGTACACAAAACCAAACAAGAAAACATCAACTGAATAAGAGTTTCCATTAAAACATCAAATGCATATACAATGAAAGACTACATCATGGAACCAAGTCCCATTCTCACTACATGATCCTTAAAATTCTTTGGTGGCATGCCTTTAGTTAAAGGATCAGTTATCATTAACTCAGTGCTAATGTGCTCGATGACCACTTTCTTTTCCTTAACACGTTCTCTTATGGCTAGGTATTTGATGTCGATATGCTTACTTCGACTACCATTGTTGTTCTTAGCCATAAACACAACAGCTGAGTTATCACAATACAATCTTAATGGCCTAGAAACAGAGTCGATGATACAAAGCCCTGACATGAAACTCTTTAACCATACACCATGTGAGGTAACCTCAAAACAAGATACGAACTCGGCCTCCATAGTGGAAGTAGCAATCAAGGTCTGCTTCGCACTCCTCCAAGTTATGGCCCCACTGGCAAGTATAAAAATGTAACCAGATGTTGATTTTCGTGAATCAACACGGCCAGCAAAGTCCGCATCGAAGTATCCAATAACCTCCAGATTGTCGGTCCGTCTATATATAAGCATGTAATCCTTTGTACCTTGAAGATATCTCATTACCTTCTTTGCAGCTCTCCAGTAGTCAATACCTGGGTTACTCTGATATCTCCCTAGTATCCCAACAACAAATGCAATGTCAAGTCTGGTACAGACCTGAGCATACATTAGGCTTCCAACAGCTGAAGCATATGGGATGTTTTTCATCTGTTCTCGCTCGAGCCATTTTTAGGTCATTGGCTTATGCCGAATTTATCCCCTTTCACAATAGGTGCTATACTTGGTGAACAATCCTTCATCCAAAATCTCTCTAAAACTTTGTTGATATAGGTTTCTTGAGACAGACCTAAAATGCCTCGAGATCTATCCCTATGGATCTTAATTCCAATGACATAAGATGCTTCACCCATATCTTTCATATCAAAGTTCTTTGAGAGGAATTGTTTCACCTCATATAGCAAAACCCTATCATTGGTTGCAAGCAAAATATCATCCACATATAGCACAAGAAAACAAATTTTACTCCCACTGACCTTTTGGTATATACATTGATCCATAATGTTTTCTTCAAAACTAAATGAAATGACAATATTATGGAATTTCAAATACCACTGACGAGAGGTTTGTTTTAATCCATATATGGATTTATTAAGCTTGCAAACCAAATGCTCACATTTGCTAGTGGAGAATCCTTCAGGTTGTTTCAGGTAAACCTCTTCCTCTAGATCACCATTAAGGAAAGCTGTTTTCACATCCATTTGGTGCAACTCCAAATCAAAATGTGCAACCAATGCCATAATTATACGAAAGGAATCTTTCTTAGATACAGGACAAAATGTCTCCATGTAGTCGATTCCTTCCCTTTGAGTGAATCCTTTAGCAACGAGTCTTGCTTTATGTCTCTCAATGTTGCCTTGTGAGTCTTTCTTTGTTTTGAAGACCCATTTACATCCAATGGCTTTTACACCATCAGGCAACTCGACAAGATTCCAGACTCTATTTGATGCCATCGAATCCATCTCTTCTTTCATGGCATTATGCCATAAGTTTGAATCCTCAAAATTCATGGCCTGTGAAAACGTCTTAGGATCATTTTCAGCTCCAACATTGTAGTCAGACTCTTGCAGATACACAACATAGTCATTAGGAATTGTTGATTTCCTTACTCTAGTAGCTCTTCTTAATGCTGCATCAACATTCTGTTGTGGAATAGAATCATGTTGATTAACAGGTTGTTCAACAGTTTCAAGCATCTGTTGAACTTCAGTATCTACTGGATCAGGATCAACAGTTTATGGTACCTCTAGGACTGGCTCTCTAACATGCACTTGTACTGGAGGCATGTTATTAACAACAACGATTAGTCCGCTACTTGAAGTGGTACATTGAGTATCTGCATGATCTTTCTCAAAGCTAATGCTCTGAGATTGATCGCTCCCACTAATCAAGTCATTCTCAAGAAATTTTGCATTTCTTGATTCCACAAACCTAATGCTATGAGATGGACAATAAAATCTATATCCCTTAGACTTTTCAGCATATCCAATGAAATATCCACTAATAGTCCTCGGGTCTAACTTCTTCTCATGTGGATTGTAGACTCTTACTTCAGACGGACATCCCTAAACGCGTACATGTTGCAAACTCGGTTTCCACCCCTTAAATAACTCAAATGGTGTCCTTTGGATAGCCTTGGTTGGAACTTGGTTCAATATGTACACAGCCGTTTTAAGAGCTTCAGTCCACAATGAGTTAGGAAGCTTGGAGCTTGCAAGCATGCTCCGTACCATGTCCAATAATGTTCGGTTTCTCCTTTCAGCTACTCCATTTTGATCTGGAGAACCAGGTACACTGTATTGGGCAACAATCCCATTCTCTTGAAGAAACCTCGCAAATGGACCATTCGCTTGTCCATTCTCTGTGTGTCTACCATAGTATTCTCTACCTCTATCAGATCTCACGATTTTAATTTTTTTCCACATTGTTTTTCTACTTCAGCTTTAAACACCTTAAAAGCATCTAGTGCTTCATTCTTGTTATTAAGCAAGTAGAGATACATATATCGTGAATAATCATCTATGAAAGAGACAAAGTATTATTGGTATGCATCCATGTCTGGACTACAAATGTCCGTATGTATGATTTCCAATAATTCAGAGCTCCTCTTGGCACCCTTCTTTGATTTGTTAGTCTGTTTTCCCTTAATACAGCTTATAAGTCTCAAAGTCGGTAAAATCTAAAGTACTAAGTACCCCATCATTCACCAACCTTTTAATTCTATCAATGGAGATATGACCTAATCTCGATGCCATAACATAGAGGATTCTTCATTCACAACACATCGTTTAGTGCCAATCTTTTCATGAACGTGCATAATAGTATGGTTATCATCATTTCGTAAACTAAGAAGAAAAAGACCATCAGATAAAGTACCATATCCAATAACATCAGATTTATAAAACAAATTAAACCTGAATCTGAAAAGTTAAAGGAATAACCATCTGATACAAGTCTGGAAACTGAAATTAAATTCCTAGAATACCCAGGAATATAAAATGTCTTTTTCAATTGCAAAATATAACCACTACTTAAGACTAAGCTGCACGTCCCAACAGCTTCCACATGTGAGGACATCTTATTGCCTGAATAGATGCTACGCTCACTTCCCATTGGCTTCCGCAGGTCTCTTAAATCCTGCAATGAATTGGTCACATGGATTGTAGAACCAGAATCAATCCACCATGTGTTATGATTAACATCATCATATTGGATTCATAACATACAAGTGAAATTTGAGTACCTTTCTTATCAAGCCACTGCATGAACTTGGAGCATTGTTTCTTCATATGCCCCTTCTTTTTACAGAAGAAGCACACAACCTCCTTCTTAATGTCCTTTACGGGAGGAATTTTCCCTTTCCCTTTGTCTTTAGCCTGATCCTTCTTCTTATACTTCTCATGAGAAGTCAAATTCACCCTTTCCTTTTCTTTTTCCTCCATAAGCAATCTGCCCTCTTCCTGAACACACATGGTCAACAATTCATTAATTGACCACTTATCCTTATGTGTTATAAAATATCTTAAATGGGCTATACTGCTGAGGTAAAGTGCAAAGAATGTAGTGAACTAGAAGGATTCTGACAACTCAACTTCCAATGCCTTCAATTGAGCTGCAATGTCCCTCATGTGCATGATATGATCACGCACATCCTTAACACCGGTAAACCTCAGAGTCAAAAGCTCTATAATTAGGGTGCTGGCCATTGCCTTGTCTGAAGTAGCAAATTGGTCATCAATGGCCTTCAATAAATCTTGGACCTTATCATATTGCTCAACAGAGCCCCTTATACCAGCAGAAATTTTAGTCTTTATGAACATAACCGACAAGCGATTAGATCGCTCCCATTTTTTATAAAGACTTATTTCATCTAGAGTGCTGGTTTCAGTTACTGCAGGGGGCTCCTCTTTCCTTATGGCATAATCAATATCCATCAACCCAAATGAAGGAGAACTCTCTCCTTCCAAACCCTATAGTTATCCCTTTAAGCTCAGGAACATCACATCGCATATCAGATAAATTGACAGGTTGAATTGCTGCAATAATTAAACATACATGCTCATGTTACAAAAATTCGAAGCTAATCAACATATGACATGTTTTTACCAATGCAAAATCATGCAAGAATATGAATCTAGTGACATAAAACTTGCCTGTGGGCTAAAGTTTTAATTCAATTAGATTCATCTTAAGTCTTACAATAAAACTATCAAATTATGTTCCTTTTCCTAATCCTGTGGGTAAATTAGAAAATATAATTTGATATTTTATGCTAATTAATCATACAATATAATAAAAATTCTGTGGGATAAGATCTATTATATTGCATATAATTAATTACAACTAATGTTTAATTTCCATATGTGATCTTAAATCATCCTTAATATATAATTTTAATTAATTAAAGACTGTGGCTACTCTCTAATTAATCGAAATTATATAGATCACTTAAACATTAACTAAATTCTTAGGCTCAATTATTGCATAAACTATAAGCAATATCCTATGATATCAATTTTAACATACTTATATCATCTAATCAACATTTCATTTATAATGATAAACCATAATTATACACATAACTAAATAATATAAGCACATAATTAAATTCATAAAAGCCAACAAGAATTAATTTACTTTAATAACCAATAAAAACTAATGTGCAAAATTATTTATCTAAATGTCATAATTATAAGTAACAATAATACAGACATATTAGAATTATAAATTATTATATAAAACAAACACAAAATAAACGGAGAAAAACATTCAAGCGTGTATGCCCATCTTATGAGAAAACAAATGAATCGAACCGCAAAATTTGAATGCTAGATCAAACAAAACCATACTGACCATACAACTTGTTCCGATACATCTTATTCACGTATCCGTGCGTAAATCATAGCCCTTAGTCCCAAAACCAACGGCACAATAATCAAATAATAAAAGACAACCCAGGAGAAACATTCCACTTCCCAACTTTACACATTGATTATTATATATATAGTGTTAAATCAACGAGGCAGCCCACAGTTTCTTTTCCAACTTTCAACAATTCAGACTATACATATATATCCTTACTCAATTGTAGTGGAAGATGACCGTAATCTATATATATATATATATATATATACACTGTATCTCTAGAAACCAAATATATGTTAGATTCTATTGATTTTTCTAAGAGAAAAATTCAATAAAAAGGATGGCAAGAAGAGTCAGAGATATAGTGTAAGATGGTACGAAAGTTGCAATATTAAATTTATAAAAGCATTTGACATTTGAATCACCCAAAGACAAAAGAAAAGGGCCCCTCGCTTGCAGACTTACATTCGTTATAACAATGACAATAAAGGGAGAATAGAAGAATAATGTCTGAGAAACTAATATAAAATATTATTAACTTTAAAAGCAAGCAGACAACATCCTGAAAAGTTAAAAATACAAATATTATATGTATCGTCTTCAACCTTAGTAAGGTCATTTCGACCCTTTTTTTTTTTTTTAATTACATCCAAAATAGGAACAACAAAAAAAAATAGAAATCTTGTCATCTAATTTCTAGTCTCCATATTAGATTCAAAATTTTGAAACATCAGATTTGAACCAATCAAAAGGAAAGCAAGGCAGAGGCGTTGATACAGGTGCTCTGATACCAAATGTTAAATAGAAGCGGAAGCGAAATAGATCGAGTACATACCTCCAGCCATTACGACACAAACGTAAGACACGATTTAACCAAGTTTTGTTCCTGATTTTCTTTCTAATTTCTGCTTGGAACTTCTAAACCCTAACTCACTCTAAACGATGGTGTAATTTCTTTTGAGAGAGTAGGCTTAGGACCTTAAATAGAACTAACACGATCCTTTATATAACTCTGTCCATCATAGAGTTTGTTGAACGTGACAGGGGCGACGTGGGATTTCCTCGCGTGTGGATAGTGGGGTTGATTGTTTTCTGAAAATGGATCACGGTCGGACCCAAGTTTCCGATGAAATAGCAAAGGATCTCAACTGACATCTAATCCAAAACAGAGCATAACATCTCACGATAAACACTGGAAATTTCAACAGATTACACATCACTTCCCTTCTATTGATTTGTAAAGGGCGCAGACTTTCTCTTTAAGAAAGAGCAGAAGAAAGTGTTTCAGAAAGGGATGTTTTTACTCTGTTGAACTTTTATGGTTGCTATTTTGTCTTTATGCTCCTCAATGTATATGAGGAGCGGGTCTTTGATACTTGCAACCCTCGTCTCTTTTTATGTACAGATGGGTCCAGGATTCCCTGTTTCCATACAGTCATTATCTAAAGCCGCTGATCACTGCAACAAAGTTCACCTCAGCTAATGCGATATTCTGCCCTTTTCGTGGCATCTTGATTCAATTGATATTGCTGCACTGCCTACAAAGGAGACTATGGAATGCAGGATTTTCAACTACATCTATCCTCTGCTTTCTTTTATTTTGGAGGTTGCAAAGGGCATCTTCATGCAGCAAAAAGTATTAACAGGATATTCTTTGAAAGAAAACAGATTTTAATGGGTAATTTACTCGGCCTGTAAAAATTTTGCTTATCTTGCTAATTATGTTTTCGTGCTGCTTAGCTGATGGATACAAAAGGCCGTAGCAGGAATCGATGGCTTCTGCAACCATGGATCCTAACTCATGGTTGCAATGTCGATTGTGGGTCTCTTCTGATGAATGATATAATGAAACTCCAGCAGTAAATTGCAAAAATGAGTTTACTAGTATTTTACTTGGCGAGCACCTTGTGTCCTATTCTGATGTAATAATAGACATGGAGAGTGCTTTTACATTGTGCGAGGATTATATAATTTTGCCGCAGTGGGGAAAACCGAAAGTTTTTGGTTAGTAAGCATGCGCATCCAATAAAAGTGTGGCGTAGTAAATACTGATTTATTTATTGGGAGTTCTCTATAGTTTTGTTGAGATTTAATTAATTCATAAGAATCTGGTTGAATTTTTCAACTGTGTGCTTATTCCTAGTACGTCGTTCATACATAATCTACCAAAGAGTCGAGATTAAAAGCAGGCTCTTGGTCTATGCTTTTAATTTTTTTTTTTTTAATTTTTGGTAATTTAGTATTTAATTTTTAGATTTTGATAAATTAATGCTTGTATTTTTTAAGTATGCACAATTCGATATCTTTATTAAATGATATTTGATAGATATTTATTTTGATGGCGGAATAGTAGTAGAAACTTAGTAAAAAAATTACTAGAATTTAAAGATGTAGTACAACTGTAAAAAAAAAAAATGGTAAATCTTTTCTAGAAACAAATGTGCTAGTTGATGTTTGTTTCAACTTATTCCTATCTTGCTTTATGAAGCAACCCAATGAGCACAATAGTTAGCTTTCCTTTTTATTTGTTCAAAAACAATAAAATCAAAACAAGTGGATAACTCCAGAATGTCTACTACAAAAGGCTGGATTTTTTATGGATTGAATCAAGGAACAACAATCTGATCTAGAAATAACTTCATTCAAACCTTTGCAACTTGCCAATTTTATTCCCTCAATCATAGTTAAGGTTTCACAGACCTTTGCATCTACTATTTGGCAAAGAGCTGCAACTACATGCAACAAACAAAACAACCATTAGAATCTCTCATAAAACACCAATGCCTGCTTTTCTTTTGAGTAGAGCATAAGCACCATCACAATTTATTTTGAAAATGCTTCCAGTTGGTGGAGCACAACATCGGCTTCGACAAGTCATTGATTCATAGTCTTAACTCATGTCATTGACAGATATCGGCTCATTAATGGAAGCTTTGATCCTTCGAATCATAGATAATGGACTTTGCTGATTTCAATTAAAACAATCACCATTTCTTTCTTTTCGTATATGCCACAGAATAATAAGAATCTTGATGAGGATATCTTTTTCGAAGTTGCCTTTCAACAAACATAAGGAGGTTGTTGAGAGCAACCATCCTTGAACCTAATCACAAAAGTAATATCAACATGATAATCAAGCATATAAAACTTGATTCTATGCGTTCGATCACAGTGGAAAAAAATGTGTTCAATCGATTCTTCCTTGTGACAAAAGAAGCACAAAGAGTCTATACTGATTTTTCTTTTTAAAATATTTAAATTACAAATTATGGCGTTTGAGCAAGGTCTTCACAAAAGTGTTTTAATTTAGGCATGATGTAAGTTCCCATATGATTTTCCACTCTTTTGGGTTTACTGTGAAAGAAAAGGAGGGTCTATTTATTGAAACATGAGTTTGATTTTTGTGAGATCATTATGTAACTTGATTTAACCGTATATTGTCCATTGTTGACATGGGATTAAATTATTTAATCCTTACAATTTGGATTATAATACCATATTTCAGCAATGGTTGATTTTTCTTCTTCTGTTATTGAGTTTGAAATACTACTGAAATCCCATGAATTATTTCACCAACTTGCTAACCCAAAACATTACTAGCAAGAATACTTTGTAAATATTTTACATGTGTTGTGTTAAAAATCATGTCTTCAATGATTTATAGGATTTCAGTACAAAACAAAATCGTGTCTTCAAAAAAATCCTAAGTGCTTTATTTTTTAATTTTTTTTAAGTAGACTTATTTTTACAATTTTTTAAAATAATATTTTTTTTATTTGGGTTAATGACTAATTTGCTACCTAAACTTTCTAAGAAAAAACAACCAACTACCTAAACTTTAAAAAGATTAATTTAATACCTATATAAACTTTATAGGATACTATTCATAACCGAGCTAACTCTGTTAATAATGTTAGTGACATGCAAATACAATCAATCAATGGACAACACGTGGCAAATAAACATTTAAAAAAAACTCTATTCAACTTACTACTTTTATGTAATCATGGGAATAGAGGGTTGGACAAAGCATTTAACTCGAGTTACTTAGGATTCAAAATCCATACCCCAAAACCATAATAACACCCCTAAAATAAAAACCCCATAATCTAAATCTCAATGAAGCCCCCAATATTGAAACCAACATGGTTGTTTCTGAAGCACCCAGCAAATCCATAAAGGAAGCTTGAGGATCATAATCAAGGAAAATTGTGAAGGTGCATGAATAATTTCTTTGCTATCTCTCGATTCAATCGTGTAGTTAGATGTGAGAAGTTTTTTTTTTTTTTTTTCAAGTGTTAATCTTCTAGTATGTCAAAGTAGAGTTGCTCCATTCGATCCTCTAATTGGAACTGTTGGATGCGGGACCCGAATCTAGTCCAAAGCTGTCAGCTTTGGAGCAAGGCTACCGACCTTCAATAGTACACCATCGCCTTAGGCCAGCCTTGAATTGTTTTCTGAACTCGAGGATTTAGTAAGACCGGTACTTACGCCATTGGCTTATCCCCTAATGTGCTAACCTTTAGCCAGCGTTGAGATAAAGCCTTGTTTTTTAAGCTATCTATCACACCCCAAAGGAT